>JAXCGZ010015206.1:125000-143503 GCA_037179515.1 Halocaridina rubra | reverse complement strand
ATCCAGGAGAGAATACTTATATATTAACATGAAGGAAGAGTAGTAATAAGATCACACGCGAAAAATTCTGGCTTAATGAAAGACAAAAGGAGGGTTAATCATAAATATTCTATCTTCCATTGTGCAACATGAACAGCCCCTCAGTCTAGAGTGTACATTTTAGAGATTTGTTTCTAAAGAAGAAGTATTATCTTAATTTAAACATTATTATTAACAAAATCTTTACTGTTGTAATCTAAAGTAATTTTATCCCCTGTGTTATACGGCCTGTAGGATATTTGCTGTCCTTAGTCAAAATGTGATGACAAGCTATGTATTGCATGCTTCACGGAATTCTAATATTTTTTTTTTTATCTTTTTCAAGTCATCCAGCCGCTTGTATGCTCTGCTTATCTATATTCATTTACTGTTTCATATCGCCAATCTCACATTGGTACAAGCATCTAAGTTAACAATATCGGGTTCAAAGTCATGCATAAAAGGTGATAATATTTTTGCCCTGTGAATACTATAAAGGTTTTCATCACATTGACGACATATAATGTTGCATGAAATGCACATATAATTTACATTAAATCTTGTAATCAAGGGAAAAAGATACTGAAAAGAGAGGAGTACTAGAAGGAATTAAATGAAATACAAAAATGAGAGTTATAGCCGGGGGCTAATGAGCATAGCAAATGAATTACTGCGACTAAATACCTAGTGTGAACCTTTTAAACATACATGCAAACACCAGTCAAGGGATCAGAAGTTCTCTCCTCTAGCTCATTAAATTTTAAAAGAATAATATGTTAGCAGATAAAACTGTTCCCAGTCAATATTGCTTACGGCATTGTGTACAACACATGATGTAGAAAGAGACACCAGTCGATATATCTTAACTTCATTCCTCTTGCTTCTTAATCTTTTTATTAGAATAAAAGGTGTACAGCTGAAGTTCCTGCCTATCTTTGTTACTTATAACAGGGTGAAAAAACCTGATACTTTTTTCTACATTTTCCATACAAGGGATGCTGAAGGAAACTACCTCGTTCTGACTTATTGTTGGGAAAATTTAACTTATTCACCCAATTTCAAGTCAGAAAAAAATATTTAGTTTTTATCTTTATTATTATTATTATTATTATTATTATTATTATTATTATTATTATTATTATTATTATTATTATTATTATTATTATTATTATTATTATTATTATTATTATTATTATTATTATTATTATTATTATTATCATTATTATTATTATTATTTTTATTAATATTATTATTATTATTATTATTATTATTATTATTATTATTATTATTATTATTATTATTATTATTATTATTATTATTATTATTATTATTATTATTATTATCATTATTATTATTATTATTTTTATTAATATTATTATTATTATTATTATTATTATTATTATTATTATTATTATTATTATTATTATTATTATTATTATTATTATTATTATTATTATTATTATTATTATTATTATTATTATTATTATTATTATTATTATTATTATCATTATTATTATTATTATTATTATTATTATTATTATTATTATAATTATTATTATTATTATTATTAGTTTATTAATATTATTATTATTATTATTATTATTATTATTATTATTATTATTATTATTATTATTATTATTATTATTATTATTATTATCATTATTATTATTATTATTATTATTATTATTATTATTGGTTTATTAATATTATTATTATTATTATTATTATTATTATTATTATTATTATTATTATTATTATTATCAATATATATATATATATATATATATATATATATATATATATATATATATATATATATATATATATATATATATATATATATATATATATATATATATATATATATATAAAAGAAATTTTTCTGCGGTGTGTTGCAATTTTGAACACTGTATTATTTCAATATTTCCGAGGTAGTATAAAATTGAAAATCTGGAAATATACCTCTTGCCGCTTCTGAATAACTAAATTAATTCAATATTAATCTCGAGCAAAAGCCAAAAGTCGCCCTTTGTGTAAATGTTGATACTGCTTCAACACACAACACTACCATTTTCTACGAACGTAATTCATTTATAGAAATCAGTTTGTCGGCAAGCTGTAAAGACAGATGTCCTTTTCATGAAAAAAAATATGTTAAACTTATTTAGTCTTTTTATGCAGTTAATTTTCTCAATGATATTTCCCCATTTTTCATTTTTTACTCGTATTTTCCACTTATTTTTCCTTAAGACGTAATTTTTGGCAAGATCTTATACCAATATTTCAAACATGAATTAATTGTCCTTAGTTTACCTATATATAAAAGACTTTATGTCAATTCTGTTCAAATCATTTACGAGACAAGCTTTACTCTAGTTGAAAACGTGTTTAATAAAACTTGAAAATATTTCAATGTTTTTCAGTATATATATATCAGCAGCTATAGACGTCAATATATTTACAAACACTCCTTTTTCTATTTATAAGTTCATATTTAAGTATCACAAAAAAGAAGAAGACAACTAGCATAATCCCCAGTATAATTATCTACTGAAGTTTCTTGTCATGATTTCTTTTTCCTTTCCTTTCTGCATATACAAAAGGGGAAGAAAAAAGCATTCCTTTTGGTGAGCATTCGCTCGAATGTAATGGCAGGACTTCCTCATCATGGTAATTACTACAATCTCTTTGATTGGAGAAATGGGTCTTGTAATTGTCCCTTTGAAGTTATTGTATTGTCGCAACCCGACCACCGCATTCAGCATCCTATGTAGTAAACAAAAAGATTGGAAGCATGTTTTGAATGAAAAGTAATCTGTTTGGGAAGTAAGACTATTCATTTATTTTTTATTTTTACATCAAGCATATACTGACATTTATTTCATTTTTCTTTTCAATTCAATTCTCATAATAAGAATGCACTTAGTGAAATACATTTTAAATCTTTTGGAACTCTGAATGCATAGAAATTAGGATAGGCTTACTGTTTATAGCTATAACTTTATTGTCTCTTCAGGTGACTTGAATATATATCAGTTAAATAATTCAGAAGGCACTATCCAATTCCTAAAATCACTTTCGTATCTCAGTGTTTTCAGTCATCTTGTGCTGCATGCTACCAATTCCATAACACTAAGAATATAGTGATGCTAAAATGATAAAAGTAGACAAAAATTAATTCTTACCACTCATCTCGACCTTCAAGTAGGTACGCTGGTGCAAAAGTATCGTGTAGACACCTAGTAGGCTTATGTTAGCCCTTCAGTCACAAGACTGGAGAGGTCTTCTCCACTCCTTTCTATCTTGACAGAGAAGACTTACTTCCTCCATCGTCATGCGAATCCTCTCCACGACCTGGGTTTTACCATCTTTTCAACGTCATCTCCTTGTCCCACGTGGTATCTTTCCAAGTGGTTACCACTTGAGCATTTATCTTGGTAATATCCCAGGTACCATTCGCTGTACATGCGAAGGGTGCGTAACACTCGCCAAGCGGCCTCGTCTCAAAGGTACTGTGTGGAGATGAGTATCCTGCAGTTTGGTCGGTGCAGCGACTGCGTCTTCCCATCTACCTCCAGACTCTAGAAATCTCTTCCGCCTTCTGTCTTTCCTAATTCTTATAACCTATCTTCCTTCAAAAAGTGGTTCTATCGTCATCTCACGACCTAATCCTTCCATATCGCTAGCAGAAATAAATATATGTAATACCATATACTGTCACAGTGGTAATAGACATTTGACTATCCTTAATTTTTCAGAGATTGCAGGTTGTGTATGCATTTCCTCATTCGAAATTTATTCTTTCTTAAGTTTGCAGTTAATATAATTTCTCAGTTTTGTATTGACTTTTTTTCCCTGATATTGGAATTGTGAAGTGATTTAATGTATTTTGCATAAAGTTTATTGTAAAATAATCTAGAGGACTTTGTGATTATTCATTTCATAGAAATATTACCATTTGGCTTCACTGAATATAATTTTACGCAAAAACAGTCCAATAATAGCCAGGCAAATGGCTATCGTGGTGTTATACTGATATCAAATAATTTTATGATTATTCACGGCCGAGAAAATTATCCAATTATTGGAAATTGAATAGAATTATTCAACGTCAATCAATCATCATTTATTTCATGAACCATAATTCATTTGCATTTCACTCTTCATTTCTTTTATATTTCTCTTACTTTATGAGCCTAATGATTTAATTTCAATTTGAACAATGGTTAAGAGAGCCGTTAGGAGAGCTTTTATGTGAAAATTAAAATGTCATTCCCACTAGAATGCTGTGTTGAGAGGGTCTACATCTGCAACCCTTTCCTTCTGTGTGTCGCTATATTATTAGCATAGCCTCTACTATCACAAAATTTTGTTTTTTATGACAAGTAAGAAAATTGCACTCACTGGACGAGGGCACCAAGGAGACATTTTGTCGATAAAAGTAGATGCTTAAGGACAAAGCAGAAATAAGAGAGTGATAAACAGTAAGAAAACGATACGCTGAAAGAATAATCGAAATAAGGAAGACCTAGAAATATGGCTGGAATATGCCCTGGGATGGTGAAAGAGCCTCTTTTTGAAGGGTGATAGGTATTAAGAATTATGAAAGACAGAGGAAGGAAGAGAGTTCTAGAGTTTGGAGGTGGGAAGTAAGAATCAGTTGTTGCACCGAAGAATCCGAGAGCTACAATCTCCACACATTACCTGTGAGATGTGGGTGCTTGAAGAGCATTACATGGTCAACTCTTCATAGCAGCAATGGAATTAGAAACAATAGAAAAGAGGAAGGGATGATACCTTACGGCAAAGAGAAAGAGAATTCAGATTAGATGTAAGAGAAGGGTTATTGATGAGTCTAATTGTCTTAGATTCAACTTTTTCAAGGCGATAAGTATAAGAAGAAGCAACCCAGATTTGAGAGCAGTACTTTAAGCAGAACAGATAAAACCTTTAGAGATCCTAAGTAACTGAAAAGAAGAAAAGTAATGACGAAAATGAAACCGAACTCCTAGTTACTGAGATGCAGATTTATAAATTTGGATAATGTGACTCCTCTGAATTCCTAATATGTTAATGGATCTAAGAAGGTATTATTTAGTTAGTTCCAAATCTATAGGGTTATTAGTAGGTGATGAAAATAAAGAAATAGCCAGAAACTGACTTAGAGGAATTAAATATAACTAAATTTTGGGTACCCTACACATATACTATCTGTAAATTGGAGTTGAGAGTTGAAGAAAGAGATATGTAAGATTGATTACTAGTAGCAGATGAAGGTTGTGAAGAGAAGGCATAGAAAGATCGTTGATGAAGAGAAAGAGCAGAGTAGTTGGAAGAAAAGAGCAATTGTGAAAGTGATAGATGTGTCGTGCTCAAGAACCACATATATTAAGTGGTCAGAAAGAAAACTGGAAATCGGAGAACAGAGGGAAGAGTAAAGCCATAAGCAAGGAAGTTTGGCCAACAGAGTCTTGTACCACACTCAGTCAAAAGCCTTAGAGATATTAAGGGCACTGACAAACTATCCATCAAGTAGTCTGGTCTAGAACCTCAATTCCGTGACCATTCTCTGGCTAAGATGTTTTGACAATTGATTTGAATTCTTTGGACCTTTTATAAAAATTTAGCCCTCCAGTCCCTCTCATAAAATCCGGCATTTTTTTCCAACTGGCCGAATCCAAGATTCCCACCGCCACCATCATGAAATAGTAACTTTTGAACGGGTGCAACTAGATTCATGTATGAATACACTTTTCTAGGTAAATTGACCATGAGGATTTCAAATATGACACCAATTTGCTATTTATACATCATTTTGACCGTAGATGACATGTCACATGAGCTCGAAGAGATCCTCTACCACATTCGTATCCGCACCATCAATGACAACAGGGCCAGTGTAACCAGACTCTCACAAAGCAGCATAATCAGAGAAGAGGACAGTGTCAGCCTCAGGCTGGTCAAAACCGCATTTCTGCATTGAATGCTGTATTGACAAGTTGGTATAGTTTGAGCCAACATAGTAGATAATCTCTGCATCAACAATTGGCGCAAGGTCAGTCAGGTATCTGTATATCAGGTTTTGCAGCCGCCTCTTGTTGCTGATGCTACAAAGCAGTGCGCTAAATGCTCTGGCAGAGGGAAATGGGTCACCTAATTTCATGTAGATGTTTGGGATATGTGTATTACCCTGTACCCGCAGATACCTCTCATCATCTTTATTTGAGTAAGCAGCATCATATGCTTCATTCACACAGATGATTCCTTCCGCTTTGCCATGTCTGGCAAGGATAATTGATGATATCTTGTGAACAGAGTTTAACCACTTGAATGGGGTAACATATTGCGCTTGTCTATCTTCTGCTGAGGGAATTGCCATCCTCCAGATCATTCTCTGTAGGTACCGTTGGAATTGATTAAGGCCACACTTTCCTCTACAACACGATGTTCCAGCAACTCAGATTGATCAACAGACTGACTGACCTCCACTAAGTCTATAACAACATTAAGAGCTGTCTGTTCTATTTCAGCAGCTCTTGTCTTGAGGTCCTGTCCAGGTTTCTTTTTGTCCGGCACCATGGAAAATATATATATATATATATATATATATATATATATATATATATATATATATATATATATATATATATATATATATATATATATATATATATATATATATATATATATATATATATATATATATACATATATATATATATATATATATATATATATATATATATATATATATATATATATATATATATATATATATATATATATATATATATATATATATATATATATATATATATATATATATATATATATATATATATATATATATATATATATATATATATGTATGTATGTGTGTGTGTGTGTGTGTGTGTGTGTGTGTGTGTGTGTTTGTGTGTGTGTGTGTGTGTGTGTGTGTGTGTGTGTGTGTGTGATTACCTAATTGTGATTACCTAATTGTGTTTACGGGAAAGAGCCCAAAGCTCGTATCTTCCCGTCTCCTGATCGGTTCCATTTTTAGACTTAGTGATACTTATCGTACCTGTCCTTAAAACTATGGATTGAGATAGCATTAACTACCTCCTCGCTTAGCGAATTCCAATTATCAACTACTCTTACACTGAAAAAGTATTTCCTTACATCCTGCAAACAAGTTTTCTTACGAACCTTCAAACTATGACCTCTAGTTCTAGAGCCAGCCATATCGAAATATCGATCCCTATCCACTCTATCATAACCATGAAGGAATTTAAAGACTGTCACCATATCCCCCCTTACTCTTCTAGCTTCGAGTGATGGCAAGTCTAATTCCCTCAGCCTCTCATCATAACCGAGATTGCGTATTTCTGGCACCAGTTTCGTGGCATGTCTTTGAACTTTTTCAAGCTTAGCTATGTGCTTTTTCAATTGCGGATTCCAAAAGGGGACTGCATATTCGAGTTTTGGCCTCACATAGGTTACATAAATATTTCTGAACATTTCCTTGTCCATGTGCCTGAAGGCTACCCTTACATTTGATAAGAATGCATATGCTGCCCTTACTACGCCATTTATATGTATTTCTGGAGACAAATCTGCCAGCATGTTTACTCCTAGATCTCTCTCATTTTCTGTCTCTTGAAGTTGTACTCCAGCCACCGAGTAGTCAAGCTTGGGCCTTCTTGCACTTGTACCCATTCTCATTACCTTACATTTTGAGGTATTGAATTTCATTAGCCACTTTTCTGACCACTCATGCAGATTATTTAGATCCTCCTGAAGTTCTCTACCATTGTTCTCGTTTTTTACTTTCTTCACAATCTTTGCATCATCTGCAAACATATTCATGAATGAATTTACAGACTCTGGTAGGTCATTTACATATACAAGGAACATAAGTGGCCCTAAAACTGAACTCTGTGGAACTCCACTACTAACTCTTCTCCATTCAGACACTGAGTGTCTTACTCTAACCCTCTGTTCCCTTCCTTCTAAGTAAGTTTTTATCCATTCCAAGACATTTCCACCTATTCTAGCCATTGATTGCAGCTTCCTAATAAGTCTCCCATGTGGAACAGTGTCAAACGCTTTCTGGAAGTCTAGGAATATGCAGTCTGCCCAGCCCTGTGTGATTACCTAATTGTGATTACCTAATTGTGTTTACGGGAAAGAGCCCAAAGCTCGTATCTTCCCGTCTCCTGATCGGTTCCATTTTTAGACTTAGTGATACTTATCGTACCTGTCCTTAAAACTATGGATTGAGATAGCATTAACTACCTCCTCGCTTAGCGAATTCCAATTATCAACTACTCTTACACTGAAAAAGTATTTCCTTACATCCTGCAAACAAGTTTTCTTACGAACCTTCAAATTATGACCTCTAGTTCTAGAGCCAGCCATATCGAAATATCGATCCCTATCCACTCTATCATAACCATGAAGGAATTTAAAGACTGTCACCATATCCCCCCTTACTCTTATAGCTTCGAGTGATGGCAAGTCTAATTCCCTCAGCCTCTCATCATAACCGAGATTGCGTATTTCTGGCACCAGTTTCGTGGCATGTCTTTGAACTTTTTCAAGCTTAGCTATGTGCTTTTTCAATTGCGGATTCCAAAAGGGGACTGCATATTCGAGTTTTGGCCTCACATAGGTTACATAAATATTTCTGAACATTTCCTTGTCCATGTGCCTGAAGGCTACCCTTACATTTGATAAGAATGCATATGCTGCCCTTACTACGCCATTTATATGTATTTCTGGAGACAAATCTGCCAGCATGTTTACTCCTAGATCTCTCTCATTTTCTGTCTCTTGAAGTTGTACTCCAGCCACCGAGTAGTCAAGCTTGGGCCTTCTTGCACTTGTACCCATTCTCATTACCTTACATTTTGAGGTATTGAATTTCATTAGCCACTTTTCTGACCACTCATGCAGATTATTTAGATCCTCCTGAAGTTCTCTACCATTGTTCTCGTTTTTTACTTTCTTCACAATCTTTGCATCATCTGCAAACATATTCATGAATGAATTTACAGACTCTGGTAGGTCATTTACATATACAAGGAACAAAAGTGGCCCTAAAACTGAACTCTGTGGAACTCCACTACTAACTCTTCTCCATTCAGACACTGAGTGTCTTACTCTAACCCTCTGTTCCCTTCCTTCTAAGTAAGTTTTTATCCATTCCAAGACATTTCCACCTATTCTAGCCATTGATTGCAGCTTCCTAATAAGTCTCCCATGTGGAACAGTGTCAAACGCTTTCTGGAAGTCTAGGAATATGCAATCTGCCCAGCCCTGTGTGATTACCTAATTGTGATTACCTAATTGTGTTTACGGGAAAGAGCCCAAAGCTCGTATCTTCCCGTCTCCTGATCGGTTCCATTTTTAGACTTAGTGATACTTATCGTACCTGTCCTTAAAACTATGGATTGAGATAGCATTAACTACCTCCTCGCTTAGCGAATTCCAATTATCAACTACTCTTACACTGAAAAAGTATTTCCTTACATCCTGCAAACAAGTTTTCTTACGAAGCTTCAAATTATGACCTCTAGTTCTAGAGCCAGCCATATCGAAATATCGATCCCTATCCACTCTATCATAACCATGAAGGAATTTAAAGACTGTCACCATATCCCCCCTTACTCTTCTAGCTTCGAGTGATGGCAAGTCTAATTCCCTCAGCCTCTCATCATAACCGAGATTGCGTATTTCTGGCACCAGTTTCGTGGCATGTCTTTGAACTTTTTCAAGCTTAGCTATGTGCTTTTTCAATTGCGGATTCCAAAAGGGGACTGCATATTCGAGTTTTGGCCTCACATAGGTTACATAAATATTTCTGAACATTTCCTTGTCCATGTGCCTGAAGGCTACCCTTACATTTGATAAGAATGCATATGCTGCCCTTACTACGCCATTTATATGTATTTCTGGAGACATATCTGCCAGCATGTTTACTCCTAGATCTCTCTCATTTTCTGTCTCTTGAAGTTGTACTCCAGCCACCGAGTAGTCAAGCTTGGGCCTTCTTGCACTTGTACCCATTCTCATTACCTTACATTTTGAGGTATTGAATTTCATTAGCCACTTTTCTGACCACTCATGCAGATTATTTAGATCCTCCTGAAGTTCTCTAGCATTGTTCTCGTTTTTTACTTTCTTCACAATCTTTGCATCATCTGCAAACATATTCATGAATGAATTTACAGACTCTGGTAGGTCATTTACATATACAAGGAACAAAAGTGGCCCTAAAACTGAACTCTGTGGAACTCCACTACTAACTCTTCTCCATTCAGACACTGAGTGTCTTACTCTAACCCTCTGTTCCCTTCCTTCTAAGTAAGTTTTTATCCATTCCAAGACATTTCCACCTATTCTAGCCATTGATTGCAGCTTCCTAATAAGTCTCCCATGTGGAACAGTGTCAAACGCTTTCTGGAAGTCTAGGAATATGCAATCTGCCCAGCCCTGTGTGATTACCTAATTGTGATTACCTAATTGTGTTTACGGGAAAGAGCCCAAAGCTCGTATCTTCCCGTCTCCTGATCGGTTCCATTTTTAGACTTAGTGATACTTATCGTACCTGTCCTTAAAACTATGGATTGAGATAGCATTAACTACCTCCTCGCTTAGCGAATTCCAATTATCAACTACTCTTACACTGAAAAAGTATTTCCTTACATCCTGCAAACAAGTTTTCTTACGAAGCTTCAAATTATGACCTCTAGTTCTAGAGCCAGCCATATCGAAATATCGATCCCTATCCACTCTATCATAACCATGAAGGAATTTAAAGACTGTCACCATATCCCCCCTTACTCTTCTAGCTTCGAGTGATGGCAAGTCTAATTCCCTCAGCCTCTCATCATAACCGAGATTGCGTATTTCTGGCACCAGTTTCGTGGCATGTCTTTGAACTTTTTCAAGCTTAGCTATGTGCTTTTTCAATTGCGGATTCCAAAAGGGGACTGCATATTCGAGTTTTGGCCTCACATAGGTTACATAAATATTTCTGAACATTTCCTTGTCCATGTGCCTGAAGGCTACCCTTACATTTGATAAGAATGCATATGCTGCCCTTACTACGCCATTTATATGTATTTCTGGAGACAAATCTGCCAGCATGTTTACTCCTAGATCTCTCTCATTTTCTGTCTCTTGAAATTGTACTCCAGCCACCGAGTAGTCAAGCTTGGGCCTTCTTGCACTTGTACCCATTCTCATTACCTTACATTTTGAGGTATTGAATTTCATTAGCCACTTTTCTGACCACTCATGCAGATTATTTAGATCCTCCTGAAGTTCTCTACCATTGTTCTCGTTTTTTACTTTCTTCACAATCTTTGCATCATCTGCAAACATATTCATGAATGAATTTACAGACTCTGGTAGGTCATTTACATATACAAGGAACAAAAGTGGCCCTAAAACTGAACTCTGTGGAACTCCACTACTAACTCTTCTCCATTCAGACACTGAGTGTCTTACTCTAACCCTCTGTTCCCTTCCTTCTAAGTAAGTTTTTATCCATTCCAAGACATTTCCACCTATTCTAGCCATTGATTGCAGCTTCCTAATAAGTCTCCCATGTGGAACAGTGTCAAACGCTTTCTGGAAGTCTAGGAATATGCAATCTGCCCAGCCCTGTGTGATTACCTAATTGTGATTACCTAATTGTGTTTACGGGAAAGAGCCCAAAGCTCGTATCTTCCCGTCTCCTGATCGGTTCCATTTTTAGACTTAGTGATACTTATCGTACCTGTCCTTAAAACTATGGATTGAGATAGCATTAACTACCTCCTCGCTTAGCGAATTCCAATTATCAACTACTCTTACACTGAAAAAGTATTTCCTTACATCCTGCAAACAAGTTTTCTTACGAAGCTTCAAATTATGACCTCTAGTTCAAGAGCCAGCCATATCGAAATATCGATCCCTATCCACTCTATCATAACCATGAAGGAATTTAAAGACTGTCACCATATCCCCCCTTACTCTTCTAGCTTCGAGTGATGGCAAGTCTAATTCCCTCAGCCTCTCATCATAACCGAGATTGCGTATTTCTGGCACCAGTTTCGTGGCATGTCTTTGAACTTTTTCAAGCTTAGCTATGTGCTTTTTCAAGTGCGGATTCCAAAAGGGGGCTGCATATTCGAGTTTTGGCCTCACATAGGTTACATAAATATTTCTGAACATTTCCTTGTCCATGTGCCTGAAGGCTACCCTTACATTTGATAAGAATGCATATGCTGCCCTTACTACGCCATTTATATGTATTTCTGGAGACAAATCTGCCAGTATGTTTACTCCTAGATCTCTCTCATTTTCTGTCTCTTGAAGTTGTACTCCAGCCACCGAGTAGTCAAGCTTGGACCTTCTTGCACTTGTACCCATTCTCATTACCTTACATTTTGAGGTATTGAATTTCATTAGCCACTTTTCTGACCACTCATGCAGATTATTTAGATCCTCCTGAAGTTCTCTACCATTGTTCTCGTTTTTTACTTTCTTCACAATCTTTGCATCATCTGCAAACATATTCATGAATGAATTTACAGACTCTGGTAGGTCATTTACATATACAAGGAACAAAAGTGGCCCTAAAACTGAACCCTGTGGAACTCCACTACTAACTCTTCTCCATTCAGACACTGAGTGTCTTACTCTAACCCTCTGTTCCCTTCCTTCTAAGTAAGTTTTTATCCATTCCAAGACATTTCCACCTATTCTAGCCATTGATTGCAGCTTCCTAATAAGTCTCCCATGTGGAACAGTGTCAAACGCTTTCTGGAAGTCTAGGAATATGCAATCTGCCCAGCCCTGTGTGATTACCTAATTGTGATTACCTAATTGTGTTTACGGGAAAGAGCCCAAAGCTCGTATCTTCCCGTCTCCTGATCGGTTCCATTTTTAGACTTAGTGATACTTATCGTACCTGTCCTTAAAACTATGGATTGAGATAGCATTAACTACCTCCTCGCTTAGCGAATTCCAATTATCAACTACTCTTACACCGAAAAAGTATTTCCTTACATCCTGCAAACAAGTTTTCTTACGAAGCTTCAAATTATGACCTCTAGTTCTAGAGCCAGCCATATCGAAATATCGATCCCTATCCACTCTATCATAACCATGAAGGAATTTAAAGACTGTCACCTTATCCCCCCTTACTCTTCTAGCTTCGAGTGATGGCAAGTCTAATTCCCTCAGCCTCTCAGCATAACTGAGATTGCGTATTTCTGGCACCAGTTTCGTGGCGTGTCTTTGAACTTTTTCAAGCTTAGCTATGTGCTTTTTCAAGTGCGGATTCCAAAAGGGGGCTGCATATTCGAGTTTTGGCCTCACATAGGTTACATAAATATTTCTGAACATTTCCTTGTCCATGTGCCTGAAGGCTACCCTTACATTTGATAAGAATGCATATGCTGCCCTTACTACGCCATTTATATGTATTTCTGGAGACAAATCTGCCAGTATGTTTACTCCTAGATCTCTCTCATTTTCTGTCTCTTGAAGTTGTACTCCAGCCACCGAGTAGTCAAGCTTGGGCCTTCTTGCACTTGTACCCATTCTCATTACCTTACATTTTGAGGTATTGAATTTCATTAGCCACTTTTCTGACCACTCATGCAGATTATTTAGATCCTCCTGATGTTCTCTACCATTGTTCTCGTTTTTTACTTTCTTCACAATCTTTGCATCATCTGCAAACATATTCATGAATGAATTTACAGACTCTGGTAGGTCATTTACATATACAAGGAACAAAAGTGGCCCTAAAACTGAACCCTGTGGAACTCCACTACTAACTCTTCTCCATTCAGACACTGAGTGTCTTACTCTAACCCTCTGTTCCCTTCCTTCTAAGTAAGTTTTTATCCATTCCAAGACATTTCCACCTATTCTAGCCATTGATTGCAGCTTCCTAATAAGTCTCCCATGTGGAACAGTGTCAAACGCTTTCTGGAAGTCTAGGAATATGCAATCTGCCCAGCCCTCTCTTTCCTGTAAGATTTGGCTTACCTCATCATAAAATTCTAATAAGTTTGTTTCTGTTGATCTTCCTTCTCTGAAGCCATGTTGCCTCACTGACAAAAAGTTGAAGGATTCCAAGTGAAGAGAGATATGTTTCCTTAGTAGTTTCTCCATAAGTTTGCAAACTATGCTGGTCAAGGAAACTGGTCTATAGTTCAGAGCCGTATCCCTCCTTCCCTTTTTGAAGATAGGTATCACATTTGCTTGTTTCCAGCATCTTGGAATCTCCCCCGACTCCAGTGACTCCTTAAATATGATACTTAGTGCCACTGATATTGTGTTTGCGCATTTTTTAAGCACACGAGGGGATATGTCATCAGGACCTGTAGCTTTATGAACATCTAAATCCATCAGCGCTTTGCATACCTCTGTGGCTGTAAGGTTGATGTTCTCTAATACCGGCCCTTGAGCTTCTATCACTGCAAATCTGAGGGGGTGGGGTATTTTCTACTGTAAATACTGACTGAAACTCCTTGTTCAATTCTTTGCAGATCTCTTCGTCCGTCTCAGTGATGCTTCCATCCGCTCTCTTTAGCCTTAAAACCTGTTCTTTTACCTTCAGTTTTCCTCTGATAAAGCTGTGGAAAAGCTTGGGATTTTCTTTAGCCTTCCTGGTGATGTCCCTCTCATAATCTCTCTCTGCCTCTCTCCTTTAACTTAGGTAGTCATTTCTTGCTCTTTTGTAAGCATGCCAGGCATTTATGTTTTTTCTCCTCCTATGCCTTTTCCAGCATTTGTCTCTCCACTCCTTAGCTCTTTTACACCCATTATCGAACCATTTCTCTCTGGCATGAATTACACCTACTTTGGTGACAGGTATGCAGCAATCTACTATCTTCCCATATTTCTCACAAAAGATGTCATACATTTCTTGTACAGATTTGTTGTAAAATAAGGTTCTCCAGTCAATAACTGCAAAAAGCTCATTCATTTTGATGTAATCTCCTTTCGGATAGTTCCTCCTCATGTCCTCAGTGCCTCTACTCTCAGGAAGAATATCTTCAATGATATACTCCATCAACAACACACAGTGGTCACTCTTTCCAATTGGTGGTTCATACTCAATATTTTCAATATCCAACACATTATCTGTGAACACTAGATCAAGTAGTGATGGCTCATCCCCACCCCTGGCTCTTGTTGGTTCCATTACATGTTGGTGTAGGAAATTCCCTTGTACGCAATCTAGGAATCTTGCCCCAAATGAGTCCTCACCACTGTGTGGGTCAAGATTTTTCCAATCTATCTCTTTATGATTAAAGTCTCCCATAATCAAAATCCTACATTTTTTCTCCCGTGCCATGTTAACAACTGAGTTTATGACTTCAATAGTACCTATATGACTTTCCTCATAAATTTCAAGCCTATTTTGGTTCCTTGGTGGGTTGTATACAACAGTTATTATAATGCTCTCTGACCCAGTATTTATGCGAGCAACAAGAAATTCCCTGAACTCACTTTCTATAGCCAAGTTTATTTCTTCAACTTGAATCCTCTCACTTATGAGCAGTGCTATCCCTCCACCAGTCCTCTCAGATCTTTCGACCCTTAGTATTCTGAAGCCCTTAGGAAAAACTGTGACACTGTTTATGTCCTCACTCAACTTAGTCTCTGTAATTGCTACTATATCTGCCTTACTGTTGTTGATCCTATCTTTTAATTCTACTGCCTTACCAGCTAATCCATCAGCATTTGTGTATAACAATCTTAATGAGGCCCCATCCCCTGATCTTCTGTCATTATCTTCTTTATCTCCCCTTTGGGTGGAAGTATTCAGTAACGAAAATTTTTCTTCTCTTCTTCATTTCTTTCATCATTTAACCTTCTTGCCTCTTGCAACAAGTTTTTGATCTTTCCCATCTCTTCCTGTGTTCTGTATCGTCTAATGAACACTTCTTTGCATTCTTGAAGGTCTTTTAGATTTTTTTTTCTCAACAATATTTCCCTACATGTTTCCCCTCTCTCAAAGGTTACTTTTGTTGGTCTCGGCTTTCCTTCCCTCGAATATTTACCTAGTTGGTGTATGTTTACAATATCCTCAGGACCACATACTACGCCAAGCTTTCTTATCAGGTCTACAACGCTAGTTTTATTTTCTTCAAGTCTCCCCTGCCATGTTGGCTCCTGGGATTCACTTATGCCTGAGATTACCACTGTCTTCTCCTTATCAAGTGCCTGTCTGATGAGTGGGTTTGCCCTTTCCATCACAACGTCTTTCATTTTTTCGCTTACTGTCTCTTTATAGTCAACTGTTTGTATGTTTTCCAGTGCCACCACCTTTACAGCCTCTTTTACTGCCACATTCCCCTTTAGTGCATCAGCAAAGGACGTTTTCATGGCATCATTTTCCATATTCAGCTGCTGGAACTCTTTTCTGAACTGTTCAATGTTTTCCTTAATCTGAACATTCCAAGCAGCAATCTCGTCTCTCTCAGAAGAGAGCAGTGAACTAACATCTAATTCCTTTAGGTTGTCATTTAGCTGTTTGTTTTTATCTTCTTGTTTAGAAATTCTAGATTCTAGTTGACTCTTTTCCCCTTCCAGCTTCTTTATTCTTTTTTCTAGTTCCTTTCTCTCCTGCCCTTGTGCTTTATTTGCTTCCTCCAAAGATCTTATTTGTTCTCTGAGTGTTTCATTCTCTTTCATTTCTCCATCCATATTCCGAATTTTATCATCAAGGCTTATAACCATTTCCTCCAACTTCTTGATTCTCTGTTTAAGTCCCCTGATGACTACCCCTTCTCCCGACCCATGGGTGGGAGAGGTTTGGGACAGAGATGGCTTCATTTTTATGTTCTCCCTCTCACAGAATATAGAAAGAAGACGAGAAAGAGGAAAAAAAAAGAAAAGAGAAAAACTTCTAATTTAGCTTCACACAGAATTTTTATATCTCCATATAAGTGCTATTTAGTGACTCAGTTTGTCTCCTTCCTGGTAACACACATCTTAACTTAAAAACTTGATCATGGTAATTTAAGTATAAAAAGAAAAAGAAAAACAAAAGTCAAACCTGAAGGAAAATTCGAATTTGTGTTTGAGGTGGCACCCACCTGTTTCTGTTATATATTCTTCCTAACTGATAAACTGACTTGCTAACCAAGATATGTTATCACGGGATTAGACTTTACATTTAACTCAATATATATACAAAATAACAAAATAGTAAAAGAGAAAGCTAAAAGAAAAGCAAAAAAAATGAAGAAAATAAGACTGCTGTACTACTTGGCAACTTAACTCAGTACTGTTGACAGGTGGGTATTTGGTAATTTTTTTTTTCTTTTATTATTCAATTTTTTTCGTGTATCAAACTAACTAACTAGTTAATTTAAATGGGAAGGATACTGATTTTAACAATATATAGAACCACAGGATCAGGTAAACGGCTTAAGAGCTTTCCCCAGTTTACACAAAAAATTAGGTAATGTGATGTGATGGCTCCACCTCTGGCAACTCTTCTAGATTTCCCTCAAGGCAGAACTGGACGGCAGCTTCTCTCTCTTCTTCACGAAAAAGTTCTCATTTTTTTTCCTTTAATATGAACAGTCTCGTCTTACAACAAATATAAGTTTTTGTACTCACAATACTCTGCAGGATTTCAGATTTATGGAAATTATGGTAAAGTTTTCCACTAAGCACTTAGTCACTCGAAACAGTTAAAAATTTAAGAGGAGCAATTCCGTGTGTCACTGAATGCGGTGTGTGTGTGTGTGTGTGTGTGTGTGTGTGTGTGTGTGTGTGTGTGTGTGTGTGTGTGTGTGTGTGTGTGTGTGTGTGTGTGTGTGTGTGTGTGTGTGTGTGTGTGTGTGTGTGTGTGAGTGTTTGTGCATGTTTGCGGGTATGCACTAAAAATTTACAAGTAATATAAAGTCATACTATACATAGTTATTGATAAATAAATGTGTATGACATTGCGGTTGAGAACCATAAAATTGATGCATCTGCAATGGCAATGACAATTTTTCTTTAGAAGGAAAAGTCCGTTCTTATGGCTTAATCTCCTTTTCTCTTTCCTGGATTTCCAGTTTTCTTTTAACATATGTTTTTGTAGTTGTTGACAGCATAACATATAGCTCATTTCCTGTTACTAGTAGTGCTTCACTGGCCTCTGTTCTTTCACCTACTCTTATCTTTCTCTTACTCAACCATCTTTCTCTTAATGAACTATCTTCATTTTCTCACAGCCATCTCTTCTCAACCTTCTTCTGCTACTTGTAATCATTCTTTCTTCAAATCTCAACTCTGATATACAGAGTATCTTAGTTGAATTTATTGCCTCCACAACACAGTTTCAGGTTATTTCTTTGTCTTCTTCATCTTCTGATAGCTCTATTGTCTTTGAAATTGACAAAATCTACCCTCTTAAGTCTATTAACATTTTAGCTTGTCTTGGAGGAATCAAATTATCCAAATTTTCAAAAATGCTTCTAAAAAATTGGGTGTTC
>JAXCGZ010015206.1:107500-112500 GCA_037179515.1 Halocaridina rubra | reverse complement strand
TTTGTCCTATATCATCTCAAAATGATAATGGCAGTGACAAGGAAATAGCTCAAAGAACCCTAATTTCACGAGCTGCTAATGACAAAGGTAAAGCCCTCATACTTGAACAGGTAAAATTCCTTAACACTGCAGATAATTAGATGCAGATATCACTCTCCCAACTTTCTATTCTTTATTTTTTTTTCTTTCTTTCTAATTAATCACACCCTTCTTACTACAATGAACCTGTCTCTTATCTCTATGTCATACCTTTTCTTCATAAATAGATATGTGTGTGTGTGTGCATGTGCATGCATATATAAGGAGATTCTCATGTATGTAGGTATGTGGGTGTATGTGTATATGTATATGTATATGCATATACGTGTGTGTGTATGTCTGTGTATATTTGACTGCATGTATGTATACGAGTGTACATGGAAGTACGTCTGCATGTATGTATCGATGTATACGTACACACATGTGTATGTGAGCAAACACACGTGTGTATTTGTATGTATGTGGCCGTGTGCTGCTCTGTGCACATATGTACAAAAAATATTCTGTGCATATGCATGCTTATGCAAACATGCATAAGTATATTACTGTACTGATGTGTGTGTGTATGTGTATTCATGTGTTCATGTATGTAAGTGTGCATACATGGGTATTCATTCATGCTCATGTGCACATGTGTATTTGTGTGCATGTATATGTATGCATGTTTGCATGTGAGTATACAAGTATTTGTATGTATGCATCTGTGTGTGTGCATGTATGTGCATACATGTGTGCAGGTACATGTACATATATACGGGTATGCATGTATATGTCTATCACTATTCCTATAGCTGTTGGTATGAATACTGTTGTGACACTAGTGATTGTTATTATAATCATTAACTTCATGATTATTACTATAATTAGGTATTTTCATGTGTGCATGTGTGTGTGTGCATGTGTCTGCATATATATATGCAGGTATGTGCACATATATATGTGTATACTTGTATGTGTGAATCATCATTCTCATAACAGTTACCATAACTGTTGTTGTGACACTGGTGATTGTTACTGTACTCATTACTTTTGTGATTATTACTGTATTTCTTGTTATCAAGGCCCTAATTATGCGTTCTGATCTTTTCATGCATTACAAAATCTTAACTTTCAATATTCATTCTTTGAAGAAAAGATTTGTGGATTTTGCACTATGTTAAAAAAGAGAAACCAACATTTGTATGTCTGCAAGAAAGTTTGCACTCTCATCAGTTGTGCAACATAAGAGGCTATTCCAAATATTCGCTTGATAGTAAGCAAGGCCTCACCACTTATATTAGTAACTGCATTCCCCATCAGTTAATCGAAACCAGCACTAATCCAAGTAATGATGGTGAGGATAACAAGAATGTCACATATATGCTTTTCAAAATAAATGTCAAAACCAATCCTTTTTATGTTTGTAATACATATATTGGAACTGATGCCTTCAATGAAGCAAAATTACCACATCCCCTTATGTATGAGAACATTATATTCGCTGGAGATTTTAATGCAAGGCACAAAGAATTTGCAGAAACATCTGATAACATCTGTAATTACAATGGCAGACGGCTCTATGAGTTTATTAGTGATAACAATTTTACCTTACTAGGACCACGTTTGCGTACCCACCTTAGAGGTGGTAGACTAGACTACATATTTTATCATGGTTTAGAATATTTGAAAGACTTTACTTGCAGAAGAATAGACGATCTATTGTCTGACCATTTTGCACTTGAGAGCACATTCCTACTCGATTCCGGCATTTGTCAAGCACATAAACGAAAGCAGATAAATATTCCTATTGAATTCGTTGCCCCTTTTCGCTCTTTTATGGCTTCTACATTTGAAAATATAGATATTCAGACCATTACAGGCCAAGAAATCTATGATCTCTTAATAGAACGGATATATTTATTCCATAGAACTTACATACACAAGCCTAAACACAAGGCAATCAAGAAGAAAAACAATTGGACAGAAGATAACAAGCTAAACACATTTAAAAAACAGGTAGACAGTGCAGTTGATATGTATAAAAGGGACAACAATGCAACCACTCTTGAAAATCTGCTACTTACTCTACGAGAGTACCGTGAGCTTAAAAGTGATGTCCGAATTAAGCACTTTCAAAACTTCCTACAGTCTATCAATGCTCATACGAGTAGTTCTAAAATCTGGCAGTCAATTAATGCTCTGGTTGGCAAAAACATCAGTGTGTCACAAACAACTGATTCCCAAACTCTTGCTGAAGAACTTCTCTTACAATACTCTAAGACATCTTCCTTTGAAAACCTTCCTTGCGATATTCAACAACGATTAAGAAATCTTGACTTTGAAAGAATGATGAACATAGAATTATCCTGTGCAAGAACAATGGAAGAGGACAGATTCATTGACTACATAACCAAAAATGAGTTGGACTTTGCTCTCTCCCATGGGAAGAGCACCTCTCCGGGTGAGGATGGCATTACGTACCAAGTAATCCGAGATCTTAATGATGATATTTGTAATGGTATTAATCCAATTCAGTTTTTATTCAGCACTATTTATAATGAGGGCACACTTCCAGAACAATGGAAAAAAAAGCATTATTATTCCAATTCCAAAAAAAGAAAGTACAAAATTAAGACCTATCTCTCTGACATCCTGCTTCTGCAAAGCCTTCGAGAGAGTCATTCTTAACAGACTTGATTTCACACTCGAGGGAAAATTATCAAATAATTTGTATGGATTTATGAAAGGAAAAAGTACCAAAGACTGTTTTGTAGAATTTATGAATGTTGAGCACTGCTCTGAAGTCACTGTTTTTCTAGATTTGCAAAATGCCTTTGATATTGCAAACAGAACCGTTATTTTGGATCATTTAGCAACTTTAGGGGTCAAAGGTAAACTACTGCAACTAATTAGATGCTACCTAAGTAGTCGAACCTCTAAAGTGTACTATAAAGGATATCTTACTTCCAGCGAAAAGGAATTTACACTGGGAACTCCTCAGGGAGGAGTTCTGTCTCCCCTTCTCTTTAACATCTTAATGGATAAGCTTCTCAAGTCTCTCAGACTACCAAATGATGAATGCACCATCATATGTTATGCAGACGACATATGTATAAGGGCACCTTCTGCCAATGATATGCAAATAATACTTAATGACTTTTCTCAAGTATCAAATGACATTGGTCTTGTCATTTCAACTCCAAAAACAAAGTACTTTTCCAGTATCTTGCAAGAGCCTCACCTTGTATTAAGCAATCAAATGGTTAAGGTGTGCGAAAATCACAAACATTTGGGAATACCAGTTCCTTCTCCCCCTCACACAGAGTATGTCAAATATTTGTGTGAAAGACTGCAACAGAGACTCAGACCGTTAAAGCTTCTTGCCAATAGGGTATCTGGTGTTGGAATTAACATATGCCGAACTTTCTATCTCGCATATGTCAGGTCATTAGTCGACTATCACACCCTGCAGCTCTGTACTATGACTACCTCTATCTTAAGACCCCTAGAAAAAATTCAGAACAAAGCTATGAGGATTATTCTTGGCTGCCCTATGAGCACCAGAATTATAAATATGCAACATGAATTAAACCTCCCACCTTTGATAGAACATATCAAACAGTCAGCTGTGATATTTGGAGTTAAACTAACGAAATCAGCTCAGCCTCATCCATGTAATGCTGGTCATTTGCAAGGGCCGCTGTCAGCGCCAACAATCATTAAATCACTAATAAAAAGTAACATACAGTATGAAAGACAAATTCACCCCAAAGTATTTAAGCTTATAACCAATGAGACAAAAAAACATAATGTAACACTCTTTACTGAGAGTGGTCCTGAACGATTTATAAATCCTTGCAAGAGGATTGGGCCAGAAATTCTCTTTCCAATATTATCATCTGGTCCGAATGTTGCTCCAATTATTAAAAAACATCAATGGTTAGATAAAATTGAAGCCTTTATTGAAACTAGTTTCCCAACTAACAATGAAACACTCTGCATTTACACTGATGGGTCTCACACAAGCAGTACAGGAGGGTCTGGGTGCAGCATTATAGTTTATGAAAATTTTGAAGGGCAGCAAATATTTGACAAAGCACTGAGTATGCCAAAATGGTCATCAATCGCCGAATGTGAAATTGTTGGTCTAAAACTTGCTATTGAACATGTTCTCAGTGCTAGGAGAAATGCTATCATATTCTGTGACTCGCAGAGTGCGCTTCTGTCACTGAGATCATTAAAAAGCTCCTACAAACCTCACATGGCTGAAATTCAAGAGGCTCTTATTGATTGCGCAAAACTTAAACTCCAAGTTAAGTTTTCATGGGTACCCTCCCATGTTGGGATAGTAGGTAATGAAAAGGCTGACAGGCTGGCAAAAATGGCAACTGAGAGTTCAGTGTCTGAATCTATAACCACACTGACTCAGTTTAAAACAATGTTGTATAATGAGATTATGGAGAGAGCAAGAACTTTCTGCACTCACACAACATGTAAGCAGCTGTTCGATCCAACATTATGAAAACTTCAGAAGGCTGAGACACAAATACAGCATGGGTAAAATGCTTACAGGTGACTGTGATAGAGTTGCTGCCCGTATAAGACTTGGTTATAGAAATATATGGGAGGTGAATTGCGAGAAAACTGGTAGAAAGCACCCAGAACACTCAAAATGCCATTTATGTGAGTGTGAAGGGGGCAACAATTTAGTACACTACATTGCAGAGTGCACAAAGCTTAAGGACTTCAGACCTCTTGGTCTGAGCTACTTTGAACTTTGTGTGCACTTTTGCAACCCAGAGAACTTATATCCTGTACTTAGTGTATACCCAACGTTGAAAATGTAATTCTTTTACCCTCTTCTCCGTCTACATCTTTTCCCACATTTATGTGGGGTCGATGTTTCTGGTCAGTTTTCTCCATTTATTTCTGTCCCATACCTCATCACCCAACAAACCTTTAGACCTCAGATCATCATTGAT
>JAXCGZ010015206.1:100000-105000 GCA_037179515.1 Halocaridina rubra | reverse complement strand
ATAGATATATATATATAAATATATATATATATATATATATATATATATATATATATATATATATATATATATATATATATATATATATATATATATATATATATATATATATATATATATATATATATATATATATATATATATATATATATATATATATATATATATATATATATATATATATATATATATATATATATATATATATATATATATATATATATATATATATATATATATATATATATATATATATATATATATATATATATATATATATATATAAATATATATATATATATATATATATATATATATATATATATATATATATATATATATATATATATATATATATATATATATATATATATATATATATCCATTCCTGCGACCATCCTTCCATCCATACGTGGTTCCATTAATTTTGATAGGACTTAATTTTGTGGAGTCATTTTGAGCGAATTTAATATTAGTGAGACATTAAGAGCGAACGGTAAATTCATTAAAAGTTAAATTTTAACCTAACTTACCCAAACCAATCTTAACTTAATTGTAGATCTCTTCTTCTTTTTCGGCTACATCTTTTCCCACTTTTATGTGTCGTCGATGTTTCTGGCCAGTGTTCTCCATATGTTCCTGTCCCATACCTCATCACCCAACAAACCTTTAGACCTCAGGTCGTCATTGATGCAATCCATTCACTTACGCTTTGGTCTCACCCTGCCTCTCCTACCTTGTATATCCATTTCCAGCACCCTCTCCCAACATACTGTTCATCCCTCCTAACGACATGACCATACCATCTTAGTCTACTTCTTTTATCTTATCTTATATTTCTCTAACTTTTGAGGTACCTCTAATTACCTCGTTTCTGATCTTATCGCTTCTTGTCACCCCACACATCTATCTCAACATCCTCATTTCTCCCTCATCCAGTTTTATCTGTTGTGTCTTCTTAATTGCCCATGCCTCTGCTCCATACATTATCGCAGGTCTCACAACTGTCTTATGCACTTTACCCCTCAACTTAATCCCTATTCTCCTGTCGCACAGCACCCCAGACACTTTCTTCCAGTTCTTCCATCCCATTTGTATTCTTTGGGTTATTTCTGACACTAGGTCACCATCCACTGCTACTGTTGTTCACAAATACTTGAACTTTTCAACTCTTTTCAACACCTCCCCCTGCAAATTGACCTCCCCATCCTCATCATCTCTCAACCTCAAGTACTCTGTCTTCTTCCTGCTGATTCTCAGTCCTCTATCCTCCATCACTCTTTTCCACTCCTCAAGCTTCTCCTCCACTACCTCTCGTCTGTTGCTACACAGTACAATGTCATCTGCAAAGAGCATACACCATGGTGACTGATCTCTAATACCCTGGGTTATTACATCCAAGACCAGATCAAAAAGATATCTACTCAAAGTAGACATTTGATGCAGACCAGCATTTACTGAGAGACTTTTCGTAAAGCCCACACTGCTCTTAACATTTTCCTCTGCCCTCTCATACATATCTTGGATGATTCTTAGATATTTCTCGGGGACTCCCTTTTCTCTAATACACCTCCACACCTCTTGATGTGGTACTCGACCATATGCCTTTTCCAGGTCAATAAAGACCATATGCAGTCCTTTTTGTTTCTCCCGATGTTTTTTCATCATATGTCTCAAGGCAAATATGGCATCCACTGTCCCTGTCCAGGCATGAAGCCAAATTGTTCATCCCAATTGTCGTTTCCTCTCTGAGTCTCCGCTCTATGATCTTCTCCCATATCTTCATAGTATGACTTAACAACTTTATACCTCTATAGTTTCCACACTCATGAATGTCTCCCTTCCCTTCATAGATTGGGATGATTAGGCCTCCTCTCCACTCCTCTGGTATCTTTTCCTGACTAAAGATCTTTTGCATTAAGTCCCACAAGATATCTATGCCTTCCTCTCCAAGACTCTTCCATACCTCCACTGGCATCTTATCAGGTCCTGCTGCCTGTCCGTTTTTCATTTTCCTTAATGCCCGCTCTACCTCTCTTCTAGTCACTGTTGTTGTAACTGCTTCATTTGGAAGTCCATCTTCAAATACTGCTCTTGGGTTCTCTTCATTTAGTAATCCTTCAAAATAAGTTTCCCATCTGCTTTTTATTTCATCCTCTTCTGCTAGAGCTACTCCATGGTTATCATTTATTTGTCTTACTTGGGTCATGTCCATGGTTACAGCATCTCGGGCCTTGGCAATTCGCAATATTTTCTTCTCTCCTTCTGGTGTTTCCAGCTCTTCATAGACTTCACTCAATTTCTCTGCCTTTGCTTTTGCTACTGCTCTCCTTGCCTCCTTCTTTGCCTGCTTGTACTCTTCTTTATCCTGCTCTTGGCCTGATAAATCTACCTTTTTCTTAGCTTCTCTCTTGTTCTTTACCCATTCTTGCACTTCCTCATTCCACCACCTGTATGTTGTTCCGGATTTACGTCACGAACTCCCTTTTCATGACTTTTTATCATTTGGGAGTTTCTTTCCTGAAGACATTCCTAGTACCTCCTCACCAACCCTCAAAATCACCTTACTATTCTCTGTCCACCATTCTTGTACATCCTCATGCAACCTTATCGCTTCCAACACTCTACCCCTAAACATAGCTCTCAGCTCTGCATCTTTCAATCTCCACCACTTTATTTTTGAGTCTATCCTCGGCTTCTTACTTTTGCTACATTTCCTGAGTCTGCAATCAGTTACTACTATCCTATGTTGCACTGCTACACTCTCCCCATTTATTACTTTACAGTTGCTAATCTCCTTCAGATAGTCTCTCCTATACAATAATAAATCTATCTGGCTCTCCCTCCCACCGCTACTGTATGTAATCAATCTGATGTCCTTTTTCTCAAAGAATGTGTTGACCAATGCCAGATCAAATGCCACTGCAATATCAATCACTCTCTCCCCCCCCCCTCATTTCTCTCGCCCACCATGAACTCTACCTATCCCAGCCCTCCCAATTCCCAAGTGGCCATTTAGATCTCCTCCCAAAATTACCCTCTCCCTTATAGGAATTGTTCTAAGCTCCTGGTTCATCTCCTCCCAAAATACATCCTTCTCCTCCGCTGTACAACCAGTTTGTGGGGCATAGGCACATACCACATTGACTACCGTTTCTCCCAGTCCCAGCTTTAAACTCATAATTCTGTCACTCTCTCTATTCACACCAAGTAAGCTTTTCTTCAGGTCTTTGGATAGTATTATTCCTACACCATTCCTCCCTTCCTCATTTGCACACACAGCACTCCAAGTCTCCTCCTCTCCATCAGGTCCACCAATTCTAGCCCCTTCCCAGTCATCGTCCCCACATTAAGAGTGCCCACCCGCAGCACCTCATGCGACACTCTCCCTCGGGCTTGCCTCTTTAACCCAACCCGCCCATGATTGGGTAGCCCTTGCTGTCTTTCTGGAGGGGTCAGACGAAGCCTCAACGCGTCGCTTAGGGGAGCGCCCTAGCATGGTGACTATTCTCGTTATCTGTACTGGCCATATTTTGGTTTTGGCAAAATTTTTTATGGCCGGATGCCCTTCCTGCCGCCAACCCTCCCCATTTACCCGGGCTTGGGACCGGCACCAAGTTGAGGCAGGCTTGCCCCCTCAGTGGCTGGGTTAACTTAATTGTAGATCTCTAGTATATTTTTAACAACTTCGTTCAAAGTGTCTTTAAGAAAACAGTCTGAGGTTCGTTCAAACTGACATTGCTTAATAGCCATTGTTCAAAATGTATATAATTTTCACATCGCTCAAAATTACTTCGATCAGCTTGACTTCTCTCAACTTGACTTAGCTCAAACGACTGGACACCTCCATCCATATATTGCATCCATCCATCCATCCATCTATATATGAATCCATCCATCCATCTCTCTCTCTCTCTCTCTCTCTCTCTCTCTCTCTCTCTCTCTCTCTCTCTCTCTCTCTCTCTCTCTCTCTCTCACTCACTCAGGCACACACCATTCATCAGACTATTTATATATGGAAATTTCTTTGATTTCTTCATTATAACAAGAAAAGCTTTCGGAATGTTTTTCATAAAAAAAAAAATCAAACAAACATGAAATGAAAAGAAAGAATTATATAAAAGTTACCCAAGAAGTAAAGCTAACAAGAAATGGAAAAATTAATATTTTTTTCTAAATCTCCCTAAAATCGACTTTCTCCCTCTATATGGTGATATTTTTTTTTTAACTCCAAGTTTATATAAAAAAAACAAATGTGATGATGACGTGTCTTTTTGAAAGACCTTTTCCATTTTCTGCCTTGGCGACGTCATCGCAGATTAAAAACGGGGTCAGGCGTATCTCCGAATCGGCAATTTCTTTTCAGGGTTTTGCGTTGGGTACCAAACAATCCTATTTTGCATCCCTCTTAAATCTAATTATTATATGTATTGACGCTGCTTAAAATGTAGATTTTATATGTATTTGAAGTACGGCTATACTCCTTTTATTAAATGCAATATTAAACTATTTATTGAATATTTGTACGATACTTGGCTTCTATCCAGATGAGGAAATGCTCGTCCTTTGCCTCCCATAGTTCGTTTTCCTCTTCTTTCCTACTCAGCATTTTCTTCTTTCTTTATTCTTAAGCTTGGACATGAATATCGCCTCCGCACTAACCTGCGTTCCATAAAAGTTGACTAAATGATGTGGCGAGAGTATTTGGAATCTCATTTTTGCATTATTCTTTTGCTTAAAGTCAAGGCATTCGAGGGGCTTCTGGTAGGAAAACTAACTGGAATCTTGGTTGCAGAGTCTTTGAACGTGCTCCCTTGCGAAACGAGTGTGGGTAAATTAGAAGAGATTGGTCGTATATATATATATATATATATATATATATATATATATATATATATATATATATATATATATATATATATATATATATATATATATATATATATTAATTAAATATTGATTGAAAGGCATGGCTTAAAGTTTGGCGAATGGGCGTGTGC
>JAXCGZ010015206.1:92500-95000 GCA_037179515.1 Halocaridina rubra | reverse complement strand
TGAAGTTACAGATTCTAGTAGGTCATTTTCATATACATCTATTCTCTCAATTGCTTTCAGTGTCTTAATAAGTGTCCCGTGTGGGACCGTCTCAAATGCCTCTGGAAGGCTAGGAATATGCAATCTGCCCAGCCTTCTCTTTCCTGTAAGATTCGGCTTACCTCATCATAAAACTTGAATAAATTTGTTACTGTTGATTTACCTTCTCTGAAGCCATGTTGTCTCACTGACAAAAAATTGATGGATTCCAAGTGAAGAGAGATGTGTTTTCTCAGTAGTTTCTCCATAACTGTGCAAACTATGCTTGTCAAGGAGACAGGTCTAGAGCTTAGAGCTGCAGCCTTCCTTCCCATATGAAGATAGGTACCACGTTAGCTTGTTTCCAACATCTTGGAATCTCCCCTGAATCCAGCGACTTTTCAAATATGATACTTAGTGCGCTGATATTGATTTAGCGCATTTCTTAAGTATATAAGAGGATATATCATCAGGACCTGTAGCTTTATGAGGATCTAACTCCATCAGCACTTTCCATACCTCTGAGGCTGAATGGATGATGTTCTCTCATCCCGGCCCACGATCTCCTATCTCTGCAGTCTTTGGGGGTGGGGTATTTTCTGTCGTAAATACTGACAGAAACTCCTTATTTAATTCTTCGCAGATCTCTTCATCCGTCTTAGTGATGCTTCCATCCGCTCTCTTTAGCTTTAAAACCTGTTCTTTGACCTTCAGTATTTCTCTGATAAAGCTGTGGAAAAGCTTGGGATTTTCTTTAGCCTTCCTGGTTATAACCCTTTCATAGTCTCTCTCTACTTATATTCTTTTATTTAGGAAATCATTCTTGCTTTTTTATAAGTCTACCAGGCATTTATGTATTTCTCCTCCTATGCCTTTTCCAGCATTTGTCTCTCTAATCCTTACCTATCTTACTCTCATTATTGAACCATTTCTCTCTGGTATGAATAACTCCTATTTTGTTGGAAGTTTGCAACAATATACAATCATCCCATATACCTCACAAAAGATGTAGTACATTTCTTGCATAGATTTGTTGTTAAATAAGGTCCTCCAGTCAATAACTGCAAAAAGCTCATTAATTTTGATGTAATCTACTTTCAGGCAGAATGTCTTCGATGATGTACTTCATCAACAGCACACAGTGATCACGATTTCCAATTGGTGGTGCATACTCAATTTTTCTACATCCAACACATTATCTGTGAAAACAAGATTAAGCAGATATGGCTCATCTCCACCCATGGCCTTCGTTGGTTCCAGTATATGTTGGTGTAGGAAAGTTCCTTGTACACAGTCTAGGAATCTTGCTCCGAATTATTCCTCCCCACTGTATGGGTCAAGATTTATTCAATCTATCTCTCTATAATTAAAATCTCCCATAATCAAAATCCTACATTTTCTCTCCCGTTCAATGTTAACAACTGAGTTTATGACTTTAATAGTACGTATATGACTTTCCTCATAAACTTCTAACCTATGTTGGTTCCTTGGTGGGTCATATACAACATTCATTGTGTGTGTACATAGATGCATGTATGTATCTATTTATGTATGAAGCAATGAATGCATGTATATATTGTTTTTCTTTCTGTCTATTCATATTATATATATATATATATATATATATATATATATATATATATATATATATGTGTGTGTGTGTGTGTGTGTGTGTGTGTGTGTGTGTGTGTGTGTGTGTGTGTATATATGTGTGTGTGTATGTGTGCGTGTGTCTAACCAGTCCATACACCTATTTATGTATGCCAAAAAAAGAACCCTTATTTATTTCAAGTTTAGCATTAATGTTTTTTGTAAAGCTTTTCCATATTTCTGGATTTATTAATTTGTTTGTTCATTTTCGTTCTATTTAATGTCTAACTTAGAAACAGATTACTTTAAGAGGGGCGATGAATTCTCTCTCTCTCTCTCTCTCTCTCTCTCTCTCTCTCTCTCTCTCTCTCTCTCTCTCTCTCTCTCTCTCTCTCTCTCTCTCTCTCTCTCTCTCTCTCTCTCTCTCTCTCTCTCTCATCAGGCCGGGTCCTTTTACCCCTTCCTTTGTTAATTTCCATTTTTTCTTTGTTGCTTATTTTTCATCCATCTTTTGTTCTTCCTAATCTCTTTCTTTTCATCCCCCAATTTATCTTCATACCAACCCTATATGCACTTCTTTCTCGTCATCTCCCTTGTATTTGTTTATTTCATTTTATTTTAAAAAAGGTCAAGGGCAATTCAGGATTTGCTCTGTTAGTGAAGTTTATATATATATATATATATATATATATATATATATATATATATATATATATATATATATATATATATATATATATATATATATATATATATATGTATGTACATATAAATATATATATATATATATATATATATATATATATATATATATATATATATATATGTATATATATATATATATATATATATATATATATATATATATATATATATATATATATATATATAT
>JAXCGZ010015206.1:45000-75000 GCA_037179515.1 Halocaridina rubra | reverse complement strand
TCCCCCCTAACTCTTCGCCTCTCTAGAGAATGTAGATCAAGTTTTTTTAATCTGTCCTCATATGGTAGATTTCTGATATTGTGTATCATCTTGGTCATTCTTCGCTGCACCCTCTCCAAGGATTCAATTTCCATTCTATAATAGGGTGACCAGAATTGCACAGCATAATCTAATTGGGGCCTAACTAATGCAAGATAGAGCTGCAAAATAACTTTTTCCGTCCTATTGCTGACGCTTCTTGAGATAAATCCTAAAATTCTGTTTGCTTTATTTCTGACTGCTGTGCAGTGCTCTCTTGGCTTAAGACTACTACTCACAAGAACTCCCAAATCCCTTTCACACTGAGAACTCATGATTTCATGGTTATTTAGCTTATAACTAGTATTGTCTTTTATAGTACCCATTTTAACTACTTTACATTTTTCAACATTAAATTCCATTTGCCATTTGTCCGACCATTCTGATAATCTATTTAGATCTTCCTGTAAAGCATGAATGTCTTCTTTTCCATTTATAGTTCTACCTATTTTAGTGTCGTCTGCGAATTTACTTAGGTTACTACTGATATCCGAATCCAGATCATTTAGATATACGATGATTAATAGGGGACCCAGTACCAAGCCTTGTGGTACCCCGCTAGTAACCGAGCCCCACTCTGATTTCTCTCCATTTATGCAAACCCTCTGTTTTCTGTCTTTTAACCATTGTTTGATCCATCTGAGAACAGTTCCTCCTATACCATGAGCTTCCAGCTTTTTAACTAATCTTTTGTGAGGAACTCTATCAAAAGCTTTGCTAAAATCTAGATATATTGTATCATATTCTTTGCCACAATCTACTGCCTCGTAAACTTCTGAATAAAAAGACAGTAAGTTTGTAAGGCACGAAAAACCCTTAAGAAACCCGTGTTGTGAAAGTTTTATCAGTCTGTGTAATTCTAGATGTGCCCTTATTTTATTTGCAATTATGGATTCTAGAATCATACCCACTGTTGACGTTAAACTTACCGGCCTATAATTATTCTTTTTAACTCGTTCTCCTTTTTTAAATATTGGTACCACATCTGCCAATTTCCACTCCATGGGTACCGATCCTAATTTTACTGAATTATTAAATAATGCAGTTAGTGGACACTGCAGAAATATTCTTATTAACAGTGACTACAGTAACATAAAAGCATGAATTCAAGATAAAAAATACAAATCATTTGGTTACTACTGATAGCATTACGAAAATAATAATTAGCAAAAGAAAAGGCCATGGAGTGACAGCAACAATAACATCCAACGTAGTAGTAATCATGATCATAATAAGAATAATAAAATAGAAATAAAAATACTAAATAAGGAATAGCAGTATATATACAAATAATGCTGACAATTTGAGGCAGGAACTTAGTTCTATACTTATATTCCATAATAAAGCTCATTTCAATTCAGTCTCCTTTCTATTCGAATTCCTGCAGTCATAATATATATACACATATATATCTATATCTATATCTATATATAAATATATATATATATATATATATATATATATATATATATATATATATATATATATATATATATATATATATAAATATATATATATATATATATATATATATATATATATATATATATATATATATATATATATATATATATATATATATATATATATATATATATATATATATATATATATATATATATATATATATATATATATATATATATATATATATATATATATATATATATATATATATATATATATATATATATATATATATATATATATATATATATATATATATATATATATATATATATATATATATATATATATATATATATATATATATATATATATATATATATATATATATATATATATATATATATATATATATATATATATATATATATATATATATATATATATATATATATATATATATATATATATATATATATATATATATATATATATATATATATATATATATATATATATATATATATATATATATGTATATATATATTTATATATATATATATATATATATATATATATATATATATATATATATATATATATATATATATATATATATATATATATATATATATATATATATATATATATATATATATATATATATATATATATATATATGTGTATATATATATATAAATATATATATATATATATATATATATATATATATATATATATATATATATATATATATATATATATATATATATATATATATATATATATATATATATATATATATATATATATATATATATATATATATATATATATATATATATATATATATATATATATATATATATATATATATATATATATATATATATATATATATATATATATATATATATATATATATATATATATATATATATATATATATATATATATATATATATATATATATATATATATATATATATATATATATATATATATATATATATATATATATATATATATATATATATATATATATATATATATATATATATATGTATATATATGTATATATATATATATATATATATATATATATATATATATATATATATATATATATATATATATATATATACATATATATATATATATATATATATATATATATATATATATATATATATATATATAAGAACATAAGAACATAAGAATAGAGGGCACTGCAACATGCCTACTGGCACACACGAGGCAGCTCTATTTTTTAATTGTATTTTCAGCATGTCTAACCTATTCTATTCTACTCTACTTATTCATTCTATTTTTCTTTTTATGATTTTTCTAATAAGCATTAACCTATTCATACCCACCCTACCACTGTCATATGTCTATCAAATCTACATTTGAAGGTGTCTAAGGTATTGGCATTTACTATCATACTAGGAAGCTTGTTCCATGCATCAGCTACTCTATTACCAAACCAATTTTTACCAATTTCCCTTCTGAACCTAAATTTATCAAGCTTAAATCCATTATTACGAGTTCTGGTTTGATCATGAATTTTTAAAACTTTATTAATATCTCCCTTGTTAATCCCTTTAAACCATTTATACACTTCAATCATATCCCCCCTAACTCTTCGCCTCTCTAGAGAATGTAGATTAAGTTTTTTTAATCTGTCCTCATATGGTAGATTTCTGATATTGTGTATCATCTTGGTCATTCTTCGCTGCACTCTCTCCAAGGATTCAATTTCCATTCTATAATAGGGTGACCAGAATTGCACAGCATAATCTAAATGGGGCCTAACTAATGCAAGATAGAGCTGCAAAATAACTTTTTCCGTCCTATTGCTGACGCTTCTTGAGATAAATCCTAAAATTCTGTTTGCTTTATTTCTGACTGCTGTGCATTGCTCTCTTGGCTTAAGACTACTACTCACAAGAACTCCCAAATCCCTTTCACACTGAGAACTCATGATTTCATGGTTATTTAGCTTATAACTAGTATTGTCTTTTATAGTACCCATTTTAACTACTTTACATTTTTCAACATTAAATTCCATTTGCCATTTGTCCGACCATTCAGATAATCTATTTAGATCTTCCTGTAAACATGAATGTCTTCTTTTCCATTTATAGTTCTACCTATTTTAGTGTCGTCTGCGAATTTACTTAGGTTACTACTGATATCCGAATCCAGATCATTTAGATATACGATGAATAATAGGGGACCCTGTACCGAGCCTAGTGGTACCCCGCTAGTGACCGAGCCCCACTCCGATTTCTCTCCATTTATGCAAACCCTCTGTTTTCTGTCTTTTAACCATTGTTTGATCCATCTGAGCACAGCTCCTCCTATACCATGAGCTTCCAGCTTTTTAACTAATCTTTTGTGAGGAACTCTATCAAAAGCTTTGCTAAAATCTAGATATATTGTATCATATTCTTTGCCACAATCTACTGCCTCGTAAACTTCTGAATAAAAAGACAGTAAGTTTGTAAGGCACGAAAAACCCTTAAGAAACCCGTGTTGTGAAAGTTTTATCAGTCTGTGTAATTCTAGATGTGCCCTTATTTTATTTGCAATTATGGATTCTAGAATCTTACCCACTGTTGACGTTAAACTTTCCGGCCTATAATTATTCTTTTTAACACGTTCTCCTTTTTTAAATATTGGTACCACATCTGCCAATTTCCACTCCATGGGTACCGATCCTAATTTTATTGAATTATTAAATAATGCAGTTAGAGGACAACTAAGCTCTTCCTTGCATTCCTTTAATATTCTAGCATATATTCCATCAGGTCCCGGAGATTTATGAGCCTTTAATTTATCTATTTCTTTTATTACCTCCTCTCTCGTAATATTTATTGAACTAAGTATATTATCGGGACTGTCTCTGTAAATGGATTCTACTTCCGGAATATTTTCCAAGTTTTCATTTGTAAATACAGATAAGAAATAATCATTTAAACATGTACACATCACTTTATCGTCATCTGTGATATGGCCATTGGCTACTTCAATTAGTCCGACTTTTTCCTTAAATTTTATTTGATAATGTTGATAAAACCCTTTAGGATTTTCTTTAGCTTCTCCTGCTATTCTAACTTCGTATTTTCTTTTCGACTCTCTAACTATCTTTTTAACTTCCCTGTTTAACTGTATATATTGCTGCCTCACCTGCTCTTCACCTCTTTTTAGTTTCCTGTATATTCCTCTTTTAATACCTATAAGATTCTTTATTCTATTGTTCATCCATTTAGGGTCATTTTTTCTTGATCTGCAATGTTTCATGGGAATATAGTCTCTCTGACTATTCTTAAGAGTCATGACAAAATTGTTATATTCCTCATCCAAATTTATATTACATAGTAGGTTGGCCATGGCACCAGCCGCCCGTTGAAAGACTACGACTGAAGGTATTAGGATGCAACTAGGACTGGTCCAGACAGTTCCAGGTTGAATCTTCCTTCAGGACGGTTCTTTCCTCATGCCTACATCTACACTGAATATTCTGGCATATTCATTACACATCTCTTGCTATTCCATTACATTTGACAAGTCACAACATTCTGCACATCTGTCTCTGTTACTTTCCTTTTCCTTACATTTTGTCATTATTTATGGAAGGTTCACAACTAATGGCCCCCAGTACCCGGCATAGTGGGGTGCGAAGAATCTCCGGGGATCATGTTGACTCCACCATTGGCTTGAGGGCAGACACGCCTGGTGGTAGTAATGGTTCTGCTCTTAACCTTGCACCTCCTAATAGATCTGCTTCTTTCACTCTTCACTATTCAAACATTCGTGGGCTGAACTCTAATCTTTCGTCTGTGGAACAGCACTTGGGCTCTTTCCTCCCTAACCTCCTCCTCCTATCTGAAACCCAGTTGTCTATACATGCTTCCACTGACCCTTTCCAAATCTCCCACTATAATCTGTATACTCGTTTTCGTTCCAAACGTGGGGTCTGTGCTTACTGCAACAGTAACACTCCTATTGTGAGGCTCATGGACCTTGAATCTCCTGACTTTGATGTTCTCTGGCTAAAAGTCTATCTCTCCACTACCACTATCATCCTTTGCTTCTGCTACTGTTCTCCAAACTCCACCGAGTTTGTATCTTTCTTTGAATATCTCTCCTCGTGCCATGAGTCCTTGCTATCTTCTCATCCACATGCCGAAGTTCTCTACATTGGAGACTTCAATGTACACCACAGTGAGTGGCTTCATTCTTCTCACACTGATGTGGGAGGAAGCGAGGCTCTTGCTTTCTCTATTACTCATGATCTGGAGCAAATTATTAAACATCTTACTCGTGTTCCTGATCGTCACGAACAAGCTGCTAACATTCTTGACCTTTTTTTTACTTCTAACCCTTCTAACTACTCTTATTCCGTGCTTTCCCCTCTTGGTAAATCTGACCACTCCATGATCTCTGTCTCTTCCATTTTCGCTCCCCCACCACCAATCCCTCCTACTCAACGCCTCCTTTGGCACTTCGAGCGAACACAATATGAAAATTTGCGTAACTTTCTCTTTGACTTTCCATGGGATGACTACTGCTTTCGGTCCCGCAACCCTGATCGGGTAGCTGTAAAAGTTGCCGAGATCATGACCGCGGGAATGGAGGAGTACATCCCCTCTTCTACAAAAACTTTCCCTTCCCCTAAACCTTGGTTTGACCGTGCCTGCTCTATGGCTATCCAGGCTAGGAATCAGGCTCACCGATCTTACCAAGCCTCTCCTTCCGATTTAACTCGCTCTGCTTTTATTATAGCTAGGAATCGCTGTACAGCTCAGATTCGAAGGTCTAAGGCTTCCTTTATAAGAAGGAAAGTTGATGACCTTAACTCCTCTCCCACTGACAAATGCTTCTGGTCCTTAGCCAAAAACCTCTCCAAAAACTTCTGTAACTCAAGCTTTCCCCCTCTCATTCGTTCTGATGGTTCTATAGCTTGCTCTCCCACTGACAAAGCCACTCTCTTTGGCTCTCATTTTTCTGCCAACTCTTCTATCAACGATTCCAGCGCACCTGTTCCTCAGTCTTTTCCCCTCTCTAACCCTATGCCCTCCCTTATCCTTTCTTCACGCAAAGTTCATAAGGTTCTTCGCTCACTAAAGACAATCAAGGCATCTGGTCCCGATGGTATCCCTGCAAGGTTCCTTAAGGAGTTTGCAGATGAACTGGCTCCCGTGCTTTGCCGTCTTTTTCGCCTCATTCTGTCAACCAGTATCTATCCTTCATCTTGGAAGCATGCTCTAGTTCAACCTGTTCCTAAGAAGGGTGACCGCTCTATTCCTTCTAACTACCGACCTATTGCTCTAACCTCCTCTATTGCTAAAGTTTTTGAAACTTTGCTCAATGCTCACTTCTTGAAACGCCTTGAAACTAACTCACTTATCTCCGATCACCAGTACGGCTTCCGCAAGGCAAGATCCACTGGTGATCTCCTGTCCTATCTTACTCATGTATGGTCATCTTCTCTGAGGAACTATGGGGAATCCTTTGTCGTCGCCCTTGATATCTCTAAGGCTTTTGACAGAGTCTGGCACAAGGCTCTGTTGGCCAAACTCCCTGCCTACGGATTTACCCCTTCTTTCTGTTCTCTGATTTCCAGTTTTCTCACTGACCGTTCTATATCTGTAGTTGTTGATGGCGCGACATCTAGCCCTTTCTCTGTGTCCAGTGGTGTTCCACAGGGCTCTGTTCTTTCACCTACTCTCTTCCTTCTCTTCATCAATGATCTTCTACAGTCCCCATCTTCCTCTCTTCTTCATGCCTTTGCCGATGATTCTACCCTTCACTTTTCCTCTGCCTTTTCTTCACAACCTTCATCTGTTACTCGTAATCAATCTCGTGTCACTCTTTCTTCTACTCTTAACTCCGATTTGCAGAGAGTATCTGAATGGGGCACTCAAAATTTAGTTAAATCCAATGCCTCCAAGACACAGTTTCTGGCTATCTCTTTATCTCCTTCTCCTCCTGATAACCCTATTGTCTTCGAAACTAATGAAATTTACCCTCTTAACTCTATCAATATATTAGGAATCCATATAGCCTCTAACTTGTCATGGAGGAATCACATAATCCAAATTTCTAAATCTTCATCCAAAAAATTGGGGGTTTTGTTTCGTTTTCGTTATTACTTTTCCTCATTGCAATTACTTAAAATTTACAAAGGTCTTATCCGCCCCTGCTTAGAATACTGCTCACACATCTGGGGTGCTTCTTCCTTTACTTATCTTCTTGATAGGGTTCAATCTAAGGCAGTCAGACTCATTAATGATCCTTCTCTTACTTCTAACCTGGATTCTCTCTCTCTTCGCCGTAAGGTATCTTCCCTTTCGCTTTTCTATCGCTACTACTTCCATCGCTGCTCTGATGAGTTGGCGAGTTGCATCCCTCCTCCACTGCCGAGGCCGCGTAACACTCGCCAAGCGGCCTCATCTCACAGGTACTGTGTGGAGATTTGTAGCTCGCGGATTGGTCGGTGCAGTGACTGCTTCTTCCCATCTACCTCCAGACTCTGGAACTCTCTTCCTCCTTCTGTCTTTCCTAATTCTTATGACCTTTCATCCTTCAAAAAGCAGATCTATCGTCATCTCAGAGCCTAGTCCTCCATATCTCTGGGTCCTCTTTACTTTGACTGTTTTTTCTGTCTGTCGTTTTCCTTTGTGTGACATTACCTCATCTCTGCCTTGCCCTTAACCTTTTTCTTTTCCTTCGTCTTGGTATTTTCTTGTGCCCGGGCCTTTGTTGATGAGGGCAGTTTCTTCCTGTCCCGGTGTCACACTCTTAAAAAAAAAAAAAAAAAAAACTGACGGGCTGCTGTTCTTTCCTGTGAGAGAATTTAATGTATTGATCTTATCTTGTGATAATCCTTGGCATGTGGTACTCAAATTTCGGGGTAATCCGCTACCTACGACCTGACCTGCTGGATTAACTACCCACATCTGTACCCCAGAAATCCCTTCCCATACCTCATTAGATAATTTAGTTTTTAAGCCCTCAAAATCTCCTGCTCTAAAGTTTGGAACAATATTCTTATTTTCCTTTATAGTTTCCTTGAAAATTATGTTAAATCTAATGGAATCATGGTCACTGTTGCCCAATTTTTCACCAACTTCTAAATTTGTAAAAATATTCTCTCTATTACTAAGAACTAAATCTAGTGTATTCACCCCCCGTGTTGCTTCATGTACATGCTGAGAAAGGAAATTGTCTTCTACTACTTCCAAAAACTCCTTAGAGCTACTATCACCTGTTATGGTTTCCCAGTTAATATGTCTAAAATTAAAATCGCCTACAATGCAAACTCTATTTGACCTGCTCACTTTAGAAATTTCATCATATATAACTTGCGACTCTATATCATCTAGATCAGGTGGTCTGTAGACTACTCCTACAACTAGACTTTCTATATTGTTTTTAATTTCAACCCATAAGGTTTCTGAATTTAGATTTGTCTTAATTCCAGACTTAATGCAGCTTCTGAGGCTATCTTTAATATACATAATTACCCCTCCCCCTCTTCTGTCTGCACTACGATCAGCATTATAAAGTTTATATCCTGTAATTATGTACTCAGCTTTAAGGTGTTGGCTTTCTAAATTAATCCAACTTTCACTAATGCATATTATATCCGGTCTCTCACTACATACTATGGCTCTCAGTTCTTCTATCTTGTTACCTAAACTACGGCTATTTGTATAATATACTTTTAAACTTTCTCTAGCTTCACCCTTCTTGTGGCTATTCTTTTTGTTAATATTTGTTCTATGTAACAAATGGTTCTTATCCTTAGACTCCCAGTTATTTGACCCACTATTTACTGAACCCTTACTGACTAATTTCTCTGCACAAGTATTAATCATTTCATTATTTGTGTCTAACAAAACCCCCCTACCTCTCTGTCTATCATACCAGCCAATACCGAGACACCTGAATTAGAAAGATGCACTCCATCCCTTGCATACATATGCTTACGACTAGTGAAGTGATCCCACCCGTCTATAAAACCTATATTATTCTCCCGACAGAAGACTTTCATCCTAGCATTTACTCCTATAGCTCGAGACCACCACTCTGAACTTTGGCTAAGCCTAGGGAGAATACCACACATCACAGGAACTGCACCCCTTTTCCTAATCTTATCCAGGGCTTGTCTATACAACCTAATCAGCTCTTCACTTCTACCATCCTGCACGTCATTTCCCCCAGCTATCAAACAAACAACATCTTTTTTCTCAATCCAGCTATTTATTGACTCACCCACCTTCTTCATACCTGCTCCAGGGAAAAAATATTTTCCTCTAACTCTATGCCTGAGTTTCCTGTCTACATATCTGCATAGTGAATCCCCTACAATTACCAAAGAACGAGACTTATCCGGAGGATGGGTTACTCCGACCTTGGGAGACTTACCTAGGCTCTTGACCTGAGAGCTTTTCCCACTTCCATTTTTACGATCGCTAGTACACCTATCTGACTCTATGGTTCCTGAAGAATTACTGCCGCCACTGTCACATTCATCTCTAAGTGAACTAAATGAATTAGCAACCTGTAGTCTAAAAGTATCATTTTTCTTAAGAACCATCTTCGTTGAACCCTTATTCACAACTTTCCAGTCGTCTTCATTATTCAATCGTCCCTTCCTGGTTAACACCTCTACTTTACCTCTCAGATCCCTGTTCTCCTCAGCTAAGGATCTGACCTCCTGCCTGACTGCGGCCAACTCATTTCTTAAATTAAAAATGAGTTTGCTTGCGTCAGACGAGGACAAATCCCCAGCACAGCCACAAACAACACCAACAACGACACCACCACCAACACCACTACCACTAACACCACCAGCACAAAGAACACCACAACTCTCCATTGTACTAAGTATGGTCAAGATTAGAGCTACTGGAAACACTTCCTCACTGGATGAACCCAGGAACTAAACTGATGAACCCAGGAACTATATATATATATATATATATATATATATATATATATATATATATATATATATATATATATATATATATATATATATATATATATATATATATATATATATATATATATATATATATATATATATATATATATATATATATATATATATATATATATATATATATATATATATATATATATATATATATATATATATATATATATATATATATATATATATATATATATATATATATATATATATATATATATATATATATATATATATATATATATATATATATATATATATAAGAACATAAGAACATAAGAATAGAGGACACTGCAACATGCCTTCTGGCACACACGAGGCAGCTCCATTTTTTAATTGTATTTTCAGCATGTCTAACCTATTCTATTCTACTCTACTTATTTATTCTATTTTTCTTTTTATGATTTTTCTAATAAGCACTAACCTATTCATACCCACCCTACCTCTGTCATATGTCTATCTAATCTACGTTTGAAGGTGTCTAAGGTCTTGGCATTTACTATCATACTAGGAAGCTTGTTCCATGCATCAGCTACTCTATTACCAAACCAATTTTTACCAATTTCCCTTCTGAACCTAAATTTATCAAGCTTAAATCCATTATTACGAGTTCTGGTTTGATCATGAATTTTTAAAACTTTATTAATATCTCCCTTGTTAATCCCTTTAAACCATTTATACACTTCAATCATATCCCCCCTAGCTCTTCGCCTATCTAGAGAATGTAGATTAAGTTTTTTTAATCTGTCCTCATATGGTAGATTTCTGATGTTGTGTATCATCTTGGTCATTCTTCGCTGCAATCTCTCCAAGGATTCAATTTCCATTCTATAATAGGGTGACCAGAATTGCACAGCATAATCTAAATGGGGCCTAACTAATGCAAGATAGAGCTGCAAAATAACTTTTTCCGTCCTGTTGCTAACGCTTCTTGAGATAAATCCTAAAATTCTGTTTGCTTTATTTCTGACTGCGGTGCATTGCTCTCTTGGCTTAAGAACATAAGAACATAAGAACATAAGAATAGAGGACACTGCAACATGCCTACTGGCACACACGAGGCAGCTCCATTTTTGAATTGTATTTTCAGCATGTCTAACCTATTCTATTCTACTCTACTTATTTATTCTATTTTTCTTTTTATGATTTTTCTAATAAGCACTAACATAAGAACATAAGAACATAAGAACATAAGAATAGAGGACACTGCAACATGCCTACTGGCACACACGAGGCAGCTCCATTTTTGAATTGTATTTTCAGCATGTCTAACCTATTCTATTCTACTCTACTTATTTATTCTGTTTTTCTTTTTATGATTTTTCTAATAAGCACTAACCTATTCATACCCACCCTACCTCTGTCATATGTCTATCTAATCTACATTTGAAGGTGTCTAAGGTCTTGGCATTTACTATCATACTAGGAAGCTTGTTCCATGCATCAGCTACTCTATTACCAAACCAATTTTTACCAATTTCCCTTCTGAACCTAAATTTATCAAGCTTAAATCCATTATTACGAGTTCTGGTTTGATCATGAATTTTTAAAACTTTATTAATATCTCCCTTGTTAATCCCTTTAAACCATTTATACACTTCAATCATATCCCCCCTAGCTCTTCGCCTCTCTAGAGAATGTAGATTAAGTTTTTTTAATCTGTCCTCATATGGTAGATTTCTGATGTTGTGTATCATCTTGGTCATTCTTCGCTGCACTCTCTCCAAGGATTCAATTTCCATTCTATAATGGGGTGACCAGAATTGCACAGCATAATCTAAATGGGGCCTAACTAATGCAAGATAGAGCTGCAAAATAACTTTTTCCGTCCTATTGCTGACGCTTCTTGAGATAAATCCTAAAATTCTGTTTGCTTTATTTCTGACTGCTGTGCATTGCTCTCTTGGCTTAAGACTACTACTCACAAGAACTCCCAAATCCCTTTCACACTGAGAACTCATGATTTCATGGTTATTTAGCTTATAACTAGTATTGTCTTTTATAGTACCCATTTTAACTACTTTACATTTTTCAACATTAAATTCCATTTGCTATTTGTCCGACCATTCAGATAATCTATTTAGATCTTCCTGTAAAGCATGAATGTCTTCTTTTCCATTTATAGTTCTACCTATTTTAGTGTCGTCTGCGAATTTACTTAGGTTACTACTGATATCCGAATCCAGATCATTTAGATATACGATGAATAATAGAGGACCCAGTACCGAGCCTTGTGGTAACCCGCTTGTAACCGAGCCCCACTCTGATATCTCTCCATTTATGCAAACCCTCTGTTTTCTGTCTTTTAACCATTGTTTGATCCATCTGAGCACAGCTCCTCCTATACCATGAGCTTCCAGCTTTTTAACTAATCTTTTGTGAGGAACTCTATCAAAAGCTTTGCTAAAATCTAGATATATTGTATCATATTCTTTGCCACAATCTACTGCCTCGTAAACTTCTGAATAAAAAGACAGTAAGTTTGTAAGGCACGAAAAACCCTTAAGAAACCCGTGTTGTGAAAGTTTTATCAGTCTGTGTAATTCTAGATGTGCCCTTATTTTATTTGCAATTATGGATTCTAGAATCTTACCCACTGTTGACGTTAAACTTACCGGCCTATAATTATTCTTTTTAACACGTTCTCCTTTTTTAAATATTGGTACCACATCTGCCAATTTCCACTCCATGGGTACCAATCCTAATTTTATTGAATTATTAAATAATGCAGTTAGAGGACAACTAAGCTCTTCCTTGCATTCCTTTAATATTCTAGCATATATTCCATCAGGTCCCGGAGATTTATGAGCCTTTAATTTATCTATTTCTTTTATTACCTCCTCTCTCGTAATATTTATTGAACTAAGTATATTATCGGGACTGTCTCTGTAAATGGATTCTGCTTCCGGAATATTTTCCAAGTTTTCATTTGTAAATACAGATAAGAAATAATCATTTAAACATGTACACATCACTTTATCGTCATCTGTGATATGGCCATTGGCTACTTCAATTGGTCCGACTTTTTCCTTAAATTTTGTTTGATAATGTTGATAAAACCCTTTAGGATTTTCTTTAGCTTCTCCTGCTATTCGAACTTCGTATTTTCTTTTCGACTCTCTAACTATCTTTTTAACTTCCCTGTTTAACTGTATATATTGCTGCCTCACCTGCTCTTCACCTCTTTTTAGTTTCCTGTATATTCCTCTTTTAATACCTATAAGATTCTTTATTCTATTGTTCATCCATTTAGGGTCATTTTTTCTTGATCTGCAGTGTTTCATGGGAATATAGTCTCTCTGACTATTCTTAAGAGTCATGACAAAATTGTTATATTCCTCATCCAAATTTATATTAACTGACGGGCTGCTGTTCTTTCCTGTGAAAGAATTTAATGTATTGATCTTATCTTGTGATAATCCTTGGCATGTGGTACCCAAATTTTGGGGTAATCCGCTACCTGCGACCTGACCTGCTGGATTAACTACCCACATCTGTACCCCAGAAATCCCTTCCCATACCTCATTAGATAATTTAGTTTTTAAGCCCTCAAAATCTCCTGCTCTAAAGTTTGGAACAATATTCTTATTTTCCTTTATAGTTTCCTTGAAAATTATGTTAAATCTAATGGAATCATGGTCACTGTTGCCCAATTTTTCACCAACTTCTAAATTTGTAACCATATTCTCTCTATTACTAAGAACTAAATCTAGTGTATTCACCCCCCCGTGTTGCTTCATGTACATGCTGAGAAAGGAAATTGTCTTCTACTACTTCCAAAAACTCCTTAGAGCTACTATCACCTGTTATGGTTTCCCAGTTAATATGTCTAAAATTAAAATCGCCTACAATGCAAACTCTATTTGACCTGCTCACTTTAGAAATTTCATCATATATAACTTGCGACTCTATATTATCTAGATCAGGTGGTCTGTAGACCACTCCTACAACTAGACTTTCTATATTATTTTTAATTTCAACCCATAAGGTTTCTGAATTTAGATTTGTCTTAATTCCAGACTTAATGCAGCTTCTGAGGCTATCTTTAATATACATAATTACCCCTCCCCCTCTTTTATCTGCACTACGATCAGCATTGTAAAGTTTATATCCTGTAATTATGTACTCAGCTTTAAGGTGTTTGCTTTCTAATTTAATCCAACTTTCACTAATGCATATTTAATCCGGTCTCTCACTACATACTATGGCTCTCAGTTCTTCTATCTTGTTACCTAAACTACGGCTATTTGTATAATATACTTTTAAACTTTCTCTAGCTTCACCCTTCTTGTGGCTATTCTTTTTGTTAATATTTGTTCTATGTAACAAATGGTTCTTATCCTTAGACTCCCAGTTATTTGACCCAATATTTACTGAATCCTTGATGACTAATTTCTCTGCACAAGTATTAATCATTTCATTATTTGTGTCTAACCTATTCATACCCACCCTACCTCTGTCATATGTCTATCTAATCTACATTTGAAGGTGTCTAAGGTATTGGCATTTACTATCATACTAGGAAGCTTGTTCCATGCATCAGCTACTCTATTACCAAACCAATTTTTACCAATTTCCCTTCTGAACCTAAATTTATCAAGCTTAAATCCATTATTACGAGTTCTGGTTTGATCATGAATTTTTAAAACTTTATTAATATCTCCCTTGTTAATCCCTTTAAACCATTTATACACTTCAATCATATCCCCCCTAACTCTTCGCCTCTCTAGAGAATATAGATTAAGTTTTTTTAATCTGTCCTCATATGGTAGATTTCTGATATTGTGTATCATCTTGGTCATTCTTCGTTGCACTCTCTCCAAGGATTCAATTTCCATTCTATAATGGGGTGACCAGAATTGCACAGCATAATCTAAATGGGGCCTAACTAATGCAAGATAGAGCTGCAAAATAACTTTTTCCGTCCTATTGCTGACGCTTCTTGAGATAAATCCTAAAATTCTGTTTGCTTTATTTCTGACTGCTGTGCATTGCTCTCTTGGCTTAAGACTACTACTCACAAGAACTCCCAAATCCCTTTCACACTGAGAACTCATGATATCATGGTTATTTAGCTTATAACTAGTATTGTCTTTTATAGTGCCCATTTTAACTACTTTGCATTTTTCAACATTAATTTCCATTTGCCATTTGTCCGACCATTCAGATAATCTATTTAGATCTTCCTGTAAAGCATGAATGTCTTCTTTTCCATTTATAGTTCTACCTATTTTAGTGTCATCTGCGAATTTACTTAGGTTACTACTGATATCCGAATCCAGATCATTTAGATATACGATGAATAATAGGGGACCCAGTACCAAGCCTTGTGGTACCCCGCTAGTAACCGAGCCCCACTCCGATTTCTCTCCATTTATGCAAACCCTCTGTTTTCTGTCTTTTAACCATTGTTTGATCCATCTGAGAACAGCTCCTCCTATACCATGATGTTCCAGCTTTTTAACTAATCTTTTGTGAGGAACTCTATCAAAAGCTTTGCTAAAATCTAGATATATTGTATCATATTCTTTGCCACAATCTACTGCCTCGTAAACTTCTGAATAAAAAGACAGTAAGTTTGTAAGACACGAAAAACCCTTAAGAAACCCGTGTTGTGAAAGTTTTATCAGTCTGTGTAATTCTAGATGTGCCCTTATTTTAGTTGCAATTATGGATTCTAGAATCTTACCCACTGTTGACGTTAACTTACCGGCCTATAATTATTCTTTTTAACTCGTTCTCCTTTTTTAAATATTGGTACCACATCTGCCAATTTCCACTCCATGGGTACCGATCCTAATTTTATTGAATTATTAAATAATGCAGTTAGTGGACAACTAAGCTCTTCCTTGCATTCCTTTAATATTCTAGCATATATTCCATCAGGTCCCGGAGATTTATGAGCCTTTAATTTATCTATTTCTTTTATTACCTCCTCTCTCGTAATATTTATTGAACTAAGTAGTTTATCGGGACTGTCCCTGTAAATGGATTCTACTTCCGGAATATTTTCCAAGTTTTCATTGGTAAATACAGATAAGAAATAATCATTTAAACATGTACACATCACTTTATCGTCATCTGTGATATGGCCATTGGCTACTTCAATTGGTCCGACTTTTTCCTTAAATTTTTTTTTATAATGTTGATAAAACCCTTTAGGATTTTCTTTAGCTTCTCCTGCTATTCTAACTTCGTATTCTCTTTTCGACTCTCTAATTATCTTTTTAACTTCCCTGTTTAACTGTATATATTGCTGCCTCACCTGCTCTTCACCTCTTTTTAATTTCCTGTATATTCCTATTTTAATACCTATAAGATTCTTTATTCTATTGTTCATCCATTCAGGGTCATTTTTTCTTGATCTGCAATGTTTCATGGGAATATAGTCTTTCTGACTATTCTTAAGAGTCATGACAAAATTGTTATATTCCTCATCCAATTTTATATTAACTGATGGACTGCTATTCTTTCCTGTGAGAGAATTTAATGTATTGATCTTATCTTGTGCTAATCCTTGGCATGTGGTACTCAAATTTTGGGGTAATCCGCTACCTGCGACCTGACCTGCTGGATTAACTACCCACATCTGTACCCCAGAAATCCCTTCCCATACCTCATTAGATAATTTAGTTTTTAAGCCCTCAAAATCTCCTGCTCTAAAGTTTGGAACAATATTCTTATTTTCCTTTATAGTTTCCTTGAAAATTATATTAAATCTAATGGAATCATGGTCACTGTTGCCCAATTATTCACCAACTTCAAAATTTGTAACCATATTCTCTCTATTACTAAGAACTAAATCTAGTGTATTCACCCCCCGTGTTGCTTCAAGTACATGCTGAGAAAGGAAATTGTCTTCTACTACTTCCAAAAACTCCTTAGAGCTACTATCACCTGTTATGGTTTCCCAGTTAATATGTCTAAAATTAAAATCGCCTACAATGCAAACTCTATTTGACCTGCTCACTTTAGAAATTTCATCGTATATAACTTGCGACTCCATATCGTCCAGATCAGGCGGTCTGTAGTCTACTCCTACAACTAGACTTACTATATTATTTTTAATTTCAACCCATAAGGTTTCTGACTTTAGATTTGTCTTAATTCCAGACTTAATGCAGCTTCTGAGGCTATCTTTAATATACATAATTACCCCTCCCCCTCTTCTATCTGCACTACGATCAGCATTATAAAGTTTATATCCTGTAATTATGTACTCAGCTGAACCCTTACTGACTAATTTCTCTGCACAAGTATTATTCATTTCATTATTTGTGTCTAACAAAACCCCCCTACCTCTCTGTCTATCATACCAGCCAATACCGAGACACCTGCATTAGAAAGATGCACTCCATCCCTTGCATACATATGCTTACGACTAGTGAAGTGATCCCACCCGTCTATAAAACCTATATTATTCTCCCGACAGAAGACTTTCATCCTAGCATTTACTCCTATGGCTCGAGACCACCACTCTGAACTTTGGCTAAGCCTAGGGAGAATACCACACATCACAGGAACTGCACCCCTTTTCCTGATCTTATCCAGGGCTTGTCTATATAACCTAAGACTACTACTCACAAGAACTCCCAAGTCCCTTTCACACTGAGAACTCATGATTTCATGGTTATTTAGCTTATAACTAGTATTGTCTTTTATAGTACCCATTTTAACTACTTTACATTTTTCAACATTAAATTCCATTTGCCATTTGTCCGACCATTCAGATAATCTATTTAGATCTTCCTGTAAAGAATGAATGTCTTCTTTTCCATTTATAGTTCTACCTATTTTAGTGTCGTCTGCGAATTTACTTAGGTTACTACTGATATCCGAATCCAGATCATTTAGATATACGATGAATAATAGGGGACCTAGTACCGAGCCTAGTGGTACCCCGCTAGTAACCGAGCCCCACTCCGATTTCTCTCCATTTATGCAAACCCTCTGTTTTCTGTCTTTTAACCATTGTTTGATCCATCTGAGCACAGCTCCTCCTATACCATGAGCTTCCAGCTTTTTAACTAATCTTTTGTGAGGAATTCTATCAAAAGCTTTGCTAAAATCTAGATATATTGTATCATATTCTTTGCCACAATCTACTGCCTCGTAAACTTCTGAATAAAAAGACAGTAAGTTTGTAAGACACGAAAAACCCTTAAGAAACCCGTGTTGTGAAAGTTTTATCAGTCTGTGTAATTCTAGATGTGCCCTTATTTTAGTTGCAATTATGGATTCTAGAATCTTACCCACTGTTGACGTTAAACTTACCGGCCTATAATTATTCTTTTTAATACGTTCTCCTTCTTTAAATATTGGTACCACATCTGCCAATTTCCACTCCATGGGTACCGATCCTAATTTTATTGAATTATTAAATAATGCAGTTAGAGGACAACTAAGCTCTTCCTTGCATTCCTTTAATATTCTAGCATATATTCCATCAGGTCCCGGAGATTTATGAGCCTTTAATTTATCTATTTCTTTTATTACCTCCTCTCTCGTAATATTTATTGAACTAAGTATATTATCGGGACTGTCTCTGTAAATGGATTCTACTTCCGGAATATTTTCCAAGTTTTCATTTGTAAATACAGATAAGAAATAATCATTTAAACATGTACTCATCACTTTATCGTCATCTGTGATATGGCCATTGGCTACTTCAATTGGTCCGACTTTTTCCTTAAATTTTGTTTGATAATGTTGATAAAACCCTTTAGGATTTTCTTTAGCTTCTCCTGCTATTCTAACTTCGTATTTTCTTTTCGACTCTCTAACTATCTTTTTAACTTCCCTGTTTAACTGCATATATTACTGCCTCACCTGCTCTTCACCTCTTTTTAGTTTCCTGTATATTCCTCTTTTAATACCTATAAGATTCTTTATTCTATTGTTCATCCATTTAGGGTCATTTTTTCTTGATCTGCAATGTTTCATGGGAATATAGTCTCTCTCACTATTCTTAAGAGTCATGACAAAATTGTTATATTCCTCATCCAAATTTATATTAACTGACGGACTGCTGTTCTTTCCTGTGAGAGAATTTAATGTATTGATCTTATCTTGTGATAATCCTTGGCATGTGGTACTCAAATTTTGGGGTAATCCGGTACCTGCGACCTGACCTGCTGGATTAACTACCCACATCTGTACCCCAGAAATCCCTTCCCATACCTCATTAGATAATTTAGTTTTTAAGCCCTCAAAATCTCCTGCTCTAAAGTTTGGAACAATATTCTTATTTTCCTTTATAGTTTCCTTGAAAATTATGTTAAATCTAATGGAATCATGGTCACTGTTGCCCAATTTTTCACCAACTTCTAAATTTGTAACCATATTCTCTCTATTACTAAGAACTAAATCTAGTGTATTCACCCCCCGTGTTGCTTCAAGTACATGCTGAGAAAGGAAATTGTCTTCTACTACTTCCAAAAACTCCTTAGAGCTACTATCACCTGTTATGGTTTCCCAGTTAATATGTCTAAAATTAAAATCGCCTACAATGCAAACTCTATTTGACCTGCTCACTTTAGAAATTTCATCGTATATAACTTGCGACTCCATATCGTCTAGATCAGGTGGTCTGTAGACTACTCCTACAACTAGACTTTCTATATTATTTTTAATTTCAACCCATAAGGTTTCTGAATTTAGATTTGTCTTAATTCCAGACTTAATGCAGCTTCTGAGGCTATCTTTAATATACATAATATCCCCTCCCCCTCTTCTATCTGCACTACAATCAGCATTATAAAGTTTATATCCTGTAATTATGTACTCAGCTTTAAGGTGTTTGCTTTCTAAATTAATCCAACTTTCACTAATGCATATTATATCCGGTCTCTCACTACATACTATGGCTCTCAGTTCTTCTATCTCGGTATAATATACTTTTAAACTTTCTCTAGGTTTACTCTTCTTGTGGCTATTCTTTTTCTTAATATTTGTTCTATGTAACAAATGGTTCTTATACTTAGACTCCCAGTTATTTGACCCAATATTTACTGAATCCTTGATGACTAATTTCTCTGCACAAGTATTATTCATTTCATTATTTGTGTCTAACAAAACCCCCCTACCTCTCTGTCTATCATACCAGCCAATACCGAGACACCTGAATTAGAAAGATGCACTCCATCCCTTGCATACATATGCTTACGACTAGTGAAGTGATCCCACCCGTCTATAAAACCTATATTATTCTCCCGACAGAAGACTTTCATCCTAGCATTTACTCCTATAGCTCGAGACCACCACTCTGAACTTCGGCTAAGCCTAGGGAGAATACCACACATCACAGGAACTGCACCCCTTTTCCTCATCTTATCCAGGGCTTGTCTATACAACCTAATCAGCTCTTCACTTCTACCATCCTGCACGTCATTTCCCCCAGCTATCAAACAAACAACATCTTTTTTCTCAATCCAGCTATTTATTGACTCACCCACCTTCTTCATACCTGCTCCAGGGAAAAAATATTTTCCTCTAACTCTATGCCTGTCTAAATATCTGCATAGTGAATCCCCTACAATTACCAAAGAACGAGACTTATCCGGAGGATGGGTTACTCCGACCTTGGGAGACTTACCTAGGCTCTTGACCTGAGAGCTTTTCCCACTTCCATTTTTACGATCGCTAGTACACCTATCTGACTCTATGGTTCCTGAAGAATTACTGCCGCCACTGTCACATTCATCTCTAAGTGAACTAAATGAATTAGCAACCTGTAGTCTAAAAGTATCATTTTTCTTAAGAACCATCTTCGTTGAACCCTTATTCACAACTTTCCAGTAGTCTTCATTATTCAATTGTCCCTTCCTGGTTAACACCTCTACTTTACCTCTCAGATCCCTGTTCTCCTCAGCTAAGGATCTGACCTCCTACCTGACTGCGGCCAACTCATTTTTTAAATTAAAAATGAGTTTGCTTGCGTCAGACGAGGACAAATCCCCAGCACAGCCACAAACAGCACCAACAACGACACCACCACCAACACCACTACCACTAACACCACCAGCACAAAGAACACCACCACTCTCCATTGTACTAAGTATGGTCAAGACTAGAGCTACTGGAAGCACGTCCTCACTGGATGAACCCAGGAACTAAACTGAACCCAGGAACTAAACTGAACCCAGGAACTATATATATATATATATATATATATATATATATATATATATATATATATATATATATATATATAATATATATATATATATATATATATATATATATATATATATATATATATATATATATATATATATATATATATATATATATATATATATATATATATATATATATATATATATATATATATATATATATATATATATATATACCTAAATATATATATATATATATATATATATATATATATATATATATATATATATATATATATATATATATATATATATATATATATATATATATATATATATATATATTTATATATATATATATATATATATATATATATATATATATATATATATATATATATATATATTATATATATATATATATATATATATATATATATATATATATATATATGAGCTTAGCCACCAACCTTCTGGTTACCCAATTTTTCAGTGGGAGCGTATCTATTTTCCTAGTCAATTGCAATATATAGCAGAAAATCTCACAGTAAATCAATACAAATTTTGTCTTATCAGTATTTATGCAATATCAGCATGCAAAAACTTATCCAATATAATAAACTTGGGCACAGTTATCATCTAGCAAATTTGCAAGAGAATTAAGAAAAAAATCTATAATTATAATACTCTGTCAACATAAAGAAATAACATGTTTCAGTATGGAAGGGGCAAAAGACGAGAGAGAGAGAGAGAGAGAGAGAGAGAGAGAGAGAGAGAGAGAGAGAGAGAGAGAGGAGAGAGAGAGAGAGAGAGAGAGAGAGAGAGAGAGAGAGAGAGAGAGAGAGAGAGAGAGAGAGAGAGAGAGAGAGAGAGAGAGAGAGAGAGAGAGAGAGAGAGAGAGAGAGAGTCTAAGTCTGAGTCAACTTATATGTCTTCAAACAGAAAACATATTTCTCGCTTGTATGGCCCTTTTTTTATGACTTGCTTCCTTCCCAAAAATATAAGGGATGGCAACCGCAACCATTTTCTAAGGTCCAAAAAGAATGAAAACAAAGTAACTTAGTATACAAATAAAGAAACGTCGAAGCATAAATCCATTCTTTTTCTATTTAACATTGCAAATAACATTAGTGATATAAAGATACACATACTTGTCTATTATGGCATTCTTTTCTCTTTTTAAAAATCAGAGGGTTGAGTCAAAGCACACACTTGCTATAAATCAAACATACCTCTGACGAAATTTAAGCAAAATACTACAATCATATGTGGTAATTATAGTAATAAAATATGAAACTCTTGGAAGATTAACAAGAATTGTAAATTAAAAATATTTTACACTAAAGCGGATATCACCAGAGAATTTTCTTATTTTCAATTATTTATCTCTACTAATATCGTCAAAATTACGACTATCCTTTTTTAATACGAGACATAAAAAGACTTAAGTATCATTATCTTCAAATTTCAAACTCTAAATATAAGCTCTGAGAATCTCAATTATCTTAATTAGCTGAATTGTAATTATAAATTTCATGACAATGACAGTAATTACCAATAATTATCTCTAGCTAAGCTTCTCAAAATCGTTAATATCTTTATCTCCTCGAAATGTAACAATTATCTTATGAAAATGGTATACACTTTTCAACAAACAAAAAAAAAAAAAAAATGTGTATCTGAAAAAAAATATAGAAAGTTTGTCTCTGTGCATGCAATAACAAAATTCAAATTATTTCATTTGCAACTTTAAAGAATGAATATTGCTTAAGTTTTAAAATCTCTTAAAGAATCGAGCATAAAAAATAATATATATATTCCTCTACGAACTCAAATTTAATTTTTTCGAGTGACTATTCAACAGAATTACCTCAGCAGACAGGGGGGAAGTTATATATTTTTCCTCTTTTACAATACTTACGATCGGGTTGGTACTTAACTTCCCTCTATTTTTAATCTTTTTCCTTTTCCTACCCAAAATACTGCTCAATATCTGTCTTCTGGACTTCAGATGGCTAGTTTTTGCGGGGAGTTTTGCGTGTAGGTGCTGTTCCTCCCCTGTCTCCTCAGTCTCTGATCGACTTCGGCTCTTTCAAATACAGGAAACGACTGTGTGACATTCTTGTTGTTATTTCTTGTGAGTTTCATTCCCTTCTTCATGACCAAGCTGAAATCAATGGTGGCAAACATTATCATGGCTAAAACCTCAACGTTTTATTTTATCTATTTAGCATATTCTTTCGGACAAATAATGTATATACTGCAGCTAGAAATGAAAATAAAAAATCATTCAAAGATTCGCGTCCTCTATCACTTAATATCTCTCTTGGAATTTTCGAAAATCGAATAATAATCTCGTTGGTGGACTAAGGGACAAAACAAAAATGAAATAAAATAAAGTCTGCATCTCGGCCATTCCTGGGCAGCTGGAATATCACGATGTCTCAAAAATATCTCTGAATTGATATCGCAACGGTTCCAGCACCTCCCGTTAAAACTACGCGCATATGGCTTGCATAAAACACCGGTGACGCGGGGGAAGAGTCCTCCCAGACCCTGTCCCCATCCTGCTTCCTAATGAGCTTCCCGCACCTCCACCCATGAGAGCATCCTCCCATGATACCCCTGCTCAGCCATACCCATCCTCTCTTGCACTCGCATCACTTTCAAAACTCGCATTCCATTTCTTTCTGTATAACTCCCCTTCCAGTCATTTTTTCATTTACAACGCGTTGGTTCCCTTCCCCATCACTCTGAATGAGTGTGTGTGTGTAACCGTGGTCGGCCCGGGTGGTTGCATGACTTTGTCACCGGTCCTAGGCCCTACCTATACTCCCAACTATGGTGCATTAGGGTGACACCCTAACCTCCCTATCATGGCACAATTTTCTCTACTCTCTTTCCTCACCTGCATGACGTCTTAATGAACAAAAAAACTCGTTATATCGAATAGTAGAAATTTTATTAACATCACAAAATTTTCATATCCTTCAAAAGAATATGACATACACGTATTTTAAAATTTAAAAAATCAGTACAATTACCATTTTTTTATAATAATGAAGTTGAGAGAGCGATCAGTCATTTTCGCATTCCTTTCTTGGAAATCACACACAAAAAAAAAAAATAAAAAAAAGGACTTCAAAACGGATTCAAATTTGTTTTTCAATATATTTCTTTCACTCATTTTGGAGTATATAAAAACTCTGCTACATATATTCTATTTGTAAACACTGTCACTTTTTGCAAACGTTACTTGATAAAATTTCTCTACTTTTGCTTTAAGAAATTAATATAAAAATAATATTACACGTACATTGAATTTTTTCAATTAAAATCGATACATTCGCCTGTTTAATAATTAACTTAGGCAATAATAAAAATAAATTGAACACCCTTCAAACGCAATTACTTGTTATATTGTTCAAATTATAAAAAAAATCGAGTTTATTACTCCATACAGCTATTAGTACAAATTATCCATTTTAGTGATGGGTACAGAACTTCTACTTTTATTAATTTACTAAAGCCATACTCCCTTTTATATGCAGGGTGGCTGAGTCAAAGCATAACTGCAAAGTAAAATGACGGAATCCTCAGATCTCAATTTATTTTAATATTTGTCCAAATACTCACTGGATACAAATTGCAAGTACTGAGCTATTTGGGGATTCTGCTTGAAGGACGTCACTGCCACAGGCATTGTGGGAGGAGGTTTTCCTTTCTTCTTGGCGCGTTGGTTTTCTCGCCGACGTCGTCCATATGTCTCGTAAAATTGTCAATTTACCATCACAGGCATCTTCTTAGTCGAATTCATCAACATATAACGCCTGGAAGGGGCGCTGTTCCTCAAAACCACATTTACAGTGCGGCACAGGGTGATATACATGAAGCGTGCTGAATTTCTTTCCCAGCTGACGTGTCTCAGCCTTCGTGAGCGAAGTTTCAGCAACTTTCCTTCGGAGTCAAAATGTATGGGACAACTCTTACTGCGGGGCACCTTACCTATACAGGGACAAGGGAGAAGGGTAACTGGCTCTGTTTTCTCGATACTCTGAGTGTCATCGGAGCCTGAGGCGTCTCTCTCAGCGTCGCTTTCTTGTAAGCGTCTAGAAGTGTCTTCTAGCTCGAGGATTTGACGAATCTTGTTTACCTCGAACATTGCTTCCAGAGATGCATTAATATTACTTCTTTATTGTATCTTCACTTTAATTTTGGCGTGGAGTCATCCTGAGCTGCCGCCACTGACGTATAGCATGTCACTCTATACAATAGTTATTCTCACCCTAATGTCCTTATATGTTATTTTAGATTTGGTAGCGAGGTCGGTGGTAACAGAAATGCATTGTTTGATTCATATGTATTTATTTAATACTGCACTTTGCTTACACCTCAAAGCTCCCCGTTACTCTAATTTCCAGTTCCTTTCCCCCTTAGGGGGAAATATCTATATAGATCGTCGTTCTGCCCACAACAAGGTCTAACTTCCAACTGACTCTCCGCGAACTCTCCTCCCTGGTGGTTGGTTCTTAGGTTAAGCCACTTTGATCTCTACCATCCCTTGGCATCTATGTGAGAGGCCTGTGGCGCAACAATATATCTAGTTGTCAAAATACAGCCAGCCCAGAAAATACATGGTGGAGAACAGTAACAATGTTTCACTATATTTCTTAAACTTTTCTTACAATGCTTATTTTTATTATTGTTATTATTATTATTATTATTATCATTATTATTATTATTATTATTATTATTATTATTATTATTATTATTATTATTATCATTATTATTATTATTATTATTATTATTATTATTATTATTATTATTATTATTATTATTATTATTATTATTATTATGTTGTGCCCTGTGGTGGCAAGTAAAACATCAAAGAATAGCTACAGCGTATTCCCTGCGTGTCGAAAGAGGCAACTAAAAGTTGACGGGGCGAGGGGCCTGGGAATCCCCCCCTCGTGTTCACCTCCTGCGAGACGTCAAAGATGAGGGGGAGTAAAGGGGAGAATAACTTCTCCTCAAACTCTAGTTTTGGGGTGTCTAAATGTGCGTGATTGTAGTACGATAGAGAGCAAAAGATATGAGATTGGATATATGTTTGGAAGAAGGAGGATGGACGTATTGGCATTGTGTGAGACGAAGATGAAAGGAAAAGGAGAAGTGGCATTTGGTGATGTGACCGGTAGGGTGTCTGAGGTTGAAAGGGGGAGAGCGAGAGAAGGTGTGGCATTATTGCTGAGTGAATGGATGGTAAATAGGGTAGTGGAATGGAAAGAAGTGTCATCTAGGCTGATGTGGGTGAGGGCTAGGATAGGTAGGGAATGTTGGGCTTTTGTTAGTGCATATGGGCCAGGATGTGAGAGAAGTGAGGAAGAACAGGATAAATTCTGGAATGAGTTAAGTAGGTGTGTGGATGGTTTGAGTAGAAGGAACAATGTAGTTGTGTTGTGTGACTTGAATGCCAGAGTGGGTGAAGGAGAAGTAGAAGGTGTTGTAGGAAAGTATGGGGTACCAGGTGGGAATGAGAGTGGCGAGAGACTGTTAGATATGTGTGTAGAGCAAGAGTTAATAAATAAGTATACACGGAGGAGAGTGGCAAATGGAAGAATGAAAGAAAGAGCATCGATGGATTATGTGTTGGTAGCAAAGAGCATGATTGGTAGAGTGAAAGCTGTGCATGCATTTAGGGGTGTGGCTGCTGGGATGTCTGATCATTTTTTGGTTGAAGCAAATGTGGTAGTAGCAAAAGAGGAGAAATAGAGTGGGGAGATGTAAAAAGGAAATGGTGAAGATGGAAGAGTTGAAATATCCTGAGAAGAGACAGTCATATCAGGACAGGTTGAAAGTGGCATATGACAGGGTGAAAGAAAAAGAAGTTGGGGAGTTAGAGGAGGAAAGGGGGTTGATGAAAGAATGTTTTGTGGGACATGCAAGTGATGTGTGTGGAAAGAGGTTTGTTGGAGGTGGCATGACGAGGGGCAGCGAGTGGTGGAAAGAAAGAGTGAAAATGAAGGTGGAAGAGAAAAAGAGGGTTTTTGAGGAATGGCTGCAGTGTAACAGTAGGAAGAAGTATGAAAGATATAGGGAGAAAAATGTGGAAACCAAGTGGAAGGTAGAAGAAGAGAAGAGGTTGGCAAATGCTAGGTGGGGACAGGATTATAGTAGGTCATATGAAAAGAATAACAAGAAGTTTTGGAAAAAAGGGAAGAGAGTAAGGAAGGGTGGATCGAGGATGGAAGAGACAGTGAAAGATGTGAATGGACAGTTGTTAAGAGGGAACGATGCAAGTAAAAGATGGACAACATATTTTGAGTGCTCGCGGAATGTTGAGGAAGATAGAGGCAGCTATAGTGGCAGTGGGGGGGGGGGGTGTTCAAGTGCCAGTAATGGGAGATGAAAATGAGAGAGAGATTACAAGAGAGGAGTTGAATAGGGCATTGTACGAAGTGAAAGCAGGTAAAGCACCTGGAATGGATGGTGTGAGGGCGGAGATGTTGAAAGAAGGGGGTGTGACTGCATTGGAATGGTTAGTGAGAGTGTTTAATATATGTTTTATGTTATCAATGGTGCCAGTGGAATGGGTGATTGCTTGTATAGTGCCCCTATACAAAGGTAAGGGAGATGTGTATGAATACACTAATTTTAGCTGCATAAGTTTGTTGAGTGTGATAGGAAAAGTGTATGGTGGGATAATGATTTATAGGATTAGGGATAAGACAGAAAATGTGATGGCGGAAGTGCAGAGTGGTTTTAGTAGAGGTTGCATAGATAAGATTTCTATATTTAGGCAGTTATGTGAGAAATATTTAGCAAAGGGTAAGGATGTGTATTTTGCATTTTTGGATCTGGAGAAAGCATATGATAGAGTTGATAGAGAGGCAATGTGGAATGTTTTGAGGTTATATGGAATTAATGGTAAACTGTCGCATGCAGTTAAGAGTTTGTATGAGGGCAGTAGAGCTTGGAGAGTGTAGCAGAGCAACATAGGCTAGTAGTAACTGATTGCAGGCTCAGGAAATGTAGGAAAAGTAAGAAGCAAAGGATGGACCCAAAGATAAAGTGGTGGAGATTGAAAGACGCAGAGCTGAGAGCTATGTTTAAGGGAAGAGTGTTGGAGGCGATAATGTTGAATGAAGATGTACAAGATTGGTGGACAGAGAATAGTAAGGTGATTTTGAGGGTTGGTGAGGAGGTACTTGGAAAGTCATCAGGAAGGAGACTCCCAAATGATAAAGAGTCATGGTGGTGGAATGAGGAAGTGCATGAATGGGTGAAGAACAAGAAAGAAGCTAAGAAAAAGGCAGATTTATCAGGCCTGGAGCAGGATAAAGAAGAGTATAAGCAGGCAAAGAAGGGGGCAAGGAGATCAGTATCAAAAGCAAAGGCAGAGAAATTGAATGAAGTCAATGAAGAGCTGGAACCACCAGAAGGAGAAAGAAAATATGGCGAATTGCCAAGGCTCGAGATGCTGCAACCAAGGACTTGACCCAAGTAAGACAAATAAAGGATAACTATGGAGTAGCTCTAGCAGAAGAGGACGAAATAAAAAGCAGATGGGAAACTTATTTTGAAGGATTACTAAATGAAGAGAACCCAAGAGCAGTATTTGAAGATGGACTTCCAAATGAAGCAGTTACAACAACAGTGACTAGAAGAGAAGTAGAGCGGGTAGTAAGGAAAATTAAAAATGGAAAGGCAGCAGGAAATGATAAGATGCCAGTGGAGGTATGGAAAAGTCTTGGAGGGGTAGGTATAGATATCTAGTGGGACTTAATGCAAAAGATCTTTAGTCAGGAAAAGATGCCAGAGGAATGGAGAGGAAGATTAATCATCCCAATCTATAAAGGGAAGGGAGACATTCAGGAGTGTGGAAACTATAGAGGTATAAACTTGTTAAGTCATACTAGGAAGATATGAGAGAAAATCATGGAGAGGAGACTCAGAGAGGTAACGACAATTGGAGATGAACAGTTTGGCTTCATGCCTGGAAAAGGGACAGTGGATGCCATATTTGCCTTGAGACAAATGATGGAAAAGCATTGGGAGAGACAGAAAGGATTGCATCTGGTCTTTATTGACCTGGAAAAGGCATATGATCGAGTACCACGTCAAGAGGTGTGGAGGTGTATTAGAGAAAAGGGAGTCCCCGAGAAATATGTAAGAATCATCCAAGATATGTATGAGAGGGCAGAGGCAAATGTTAAGAGCAGTGTGGGCTTGACGAAAAGTTTTTCAGTAAATGTTGGTCTGCATTAAGGGTCTGCCTTGAGTCCATATCTATTTCATCTGGTCTTGGATGTAGAAACCCAGGGTATTAGAGATCAGTCTCCGTGGTGTATGCTCTTTGCAGATGACATTGTATTGTGTAGCAACAGA
>JAXCGZ010015206.1:32500-42500 GCA_037179515.1 Halocaridina rubra | reverse complement strand
TCCATGTATAGTCTGTGTAGATGTAGGCATAGAAAAGGATCCATAACTGCAGAAAGAGTTAACATCGATCTGTCCAGGACAGTCCAATTCAAGTCTAAAAGACCAGCTGTAGTATCGCAACGGACAGCAGGGTGCCATGGGCTAGCCTAACTACTTTACAGACAAATATAATGATTTGGTCCAGTAGCAAAATTTTTTGGATTTTCTTGTAAGTAATTTTAACTATTTAATTATCCAGAGTTTAAAATATTTCGCAATGACGATGGCCGAGGGGGTGGGGTCTGTATTTATGTTAGAAATTATCTTAGTGCATTAGAAATAACCACAGGTTTAGAAAAAACTGAGGAGCTCGAAGATTTATGGATCACTGTGGAGTATCAGAAACTTCCATCTTTCATTGTAGGGTGTATTTACCGTCACCCTAAAGCACCTACCAGTTCATTCAATCATCTGCTACGAACATTCAGAAATATCTGTGTGCGCCATAAATCCATATACATACTTGGTGACTTTAATGATGACTTGCTATCAGCAGATAACAAAATGAAAAGGGTGATCAACACTGTGAAGTTAACACAAATAGTGACAAAACCGACCCGCATAATCCCTAATTCTAGGACTCTTATAGATCTGATAATAACAAATAAAGTGGAAAGTATACCCTATTGGGACGTAGTTCCCTGCCCAATTGCAGACCACGAGCTGAACATTGCTATGCTAAACATAAACAAGCCCAAAAGGAAGCCTCTCTTCAAGACATTCCGGTGTCTAAAAAATTACTCCCCTGATATCTTTCGTGAAACATTAATCAACAACACAAATGTACTTAATAGAATTAAATACACAGATAATGTCGATTTGCAGGTTGAGATTCTAACAAAAGTCTTCCTTGAATGCTTAGATAGTTGTGCACCCATTGTAATAGGAAAAATAACCCGCCCCTCAGCCCCCTGGCTAACTAATGACATCAAAGAGGCAATACAAATCAGATATCAAATACAAAAAGAGCTAAAAATGAATAGATATGATATGAATCTCCGAGAACGTTATAAAACAGAAAAGAAACGTGTCAGATCTCTCATCAGTGTAAGTAAAAAAGGCTTTTACAAAAAACAATTTAATGACTCTAGACATGATACAGCAGCAACATGGAAAGTGATAAGAAGCATGATACCAAATGAAAAGAGTACCTCAGAAAGTTATGAAAATATTACTGAGTTAAAACACAAAGTGGAAAACTTTAATAACTATTTTGCTAACGTTGGCTAAAATACATATGAAAAAACTCAAGAAAACATCAACTCAGTGAATATGTGTAATTGCTTAAATGACAATTCTTCCAATGTAAGCACAAGAGAGTACTTCAAGATAAATCCTATCAGTTGTGCTACCCTAATTCTTACCATAAAGAGCCTAAGAAACTCTGGCTCTTATGGTTCAGATGGTATACCATTTCAGTTCATCAAAGATGCTCTACCCATGATTGCATCCTATATTCTAACTATTATGAACATTTCCATTGTTACTAAAAATTTCCTGACTCTTGGAAAATATCACATGTAATACCTCTGTATAAAAAGGGGGACAGAGAAGATGTGACAAACTATCGTCCCATTTCCCTGATACCCATTTTCTCTAAAATATTAGAAAAAATTGTTGCATGCCAACTTATGTCATATTTAGAATCAAATAGACTATTAACGATTAACCAACATGGATTCAGACCGAAACTCTCGACGGAAACTGCACTTCTTAAAGTTACGAATAGTATCTATAATAATATAGATATGAAAAAAAATCTCTCTGCTTGTATTATTGGACTTATAAAAAGCCTTCGACAGTGTAAACCATGAAATTCTTTTAAGTAAATGTACTAACTTAAATAATGATCCAAGCTGGTTTAGCGAGTATCTGTCTAATCGTAAACAGTCTATATGTCTTAACAACATTAGCTCTGTGCCAAAAAATGTATCATTTGGTGTTCCACAGGGATCAGTGCTTGGTCCTATCCTCTTCTCCATTTACGTAAATGATCTATCTTCTTTCATTTCTGACTGTCTAGTCGTACAATATGCAGATGACACTCAACTACTTCTTAGTGGTGATATTAATAATCTCCCAGAGCTAACTTTAAGAGCAGAAAACACTGTCAAAAATTAAAACCCATTTTCAAGAAATTGGGGTGTTAATTAACGAAAGTAAAACACAGTGCATATTTATTGAGTCAAGGTTCCACATAGCACAAATTCCAGAAAACACAACAATTAATTTTTGCGAAAATATTAGCACAGCTAGCAAAACAGTCAAAAACCTAGGAATTCACTTTGATAACTACATGTTGTTTGATTCCCACATAGATAAAGTATGCAAAAAGGTTACAGGAGCATTAATGTACTTATCACGTATAAAAGACAATTTTGAGACTACCACTCGAATAACTGTTGTTGAATCTCTAGCCCTAAGTCACATTAATTACTGCACAACTTTTTGGGGAGCTACCACTAAGACTCAGATAAAAAGAATACAGAAGCTTATTAATTTTGCAGCTTGAGTTGCCCTGGGAGGAATAAGAAAATATGACCACATCACACCAGCTCTCAATAAACTTGGGTGGCTGCGGGCAGAAAACAAGGTCGCTTATGCTATTTATGTTTTTGTATTAAAAATTTTGGACCATCATTATCCTAGCTGGCTATTTGATTTAAAAACAGTCAGGGATATAAGGGGATCCAACACAAGACAGAGCAGTGAGCTGTTTAATCACGGAACAAACACAGAAGCAGGTTCAAAGATGATCACTATCAAAGGGCCAACACTCTGGAATAATATTCCAGATCATCTTAAAAATGCATCCTCCTTCACTTCTTTCAAAGGCAAACTATATAGTTTTCTTTTTGACAAATAGTTGCTGCTCCTTAAGAACTAATTATTCTCATTGTAAGGAAAACAAATATGGAGATGATGCCGATAATAACGATCCTGTATCTAGTGTCATACTTTCTACTTTATTATTAACATTATTGTTAACATTTTTATTACAGCATTATTATTTTCTATGAAAGCTACATTTAATTTAACTATATGTATTACCCTCTTATTTATTAGTTTAATTACATGTCTAATTATAAGTTACTATTAATGTTGAATAACCATTGTACAAAATGGAAATAAATGTTTGTTTGTTTGTTTGTTTATTATTGTTATTATTATTTTTATTATTATTATTATTATTATTATTATTATTATTATTATTATTATTGTTATTGATTATTATTATTATTATTGTTATCATTATTGCTATTATTATTATTATTATTATTATTATTATTATTATTATTATTATTATTATTATTATTTTAATTATTATTATTATTATTATTATCATTATTATTATTATTATTATTATTATTATTATTATTATTATTATTATTATTATTATTATTATTATTATTATTATTATTATTATTATCATTATTATTAATATTATTTTTATTATAATTATTATCATATAATTATTATTATTATTATTATTATTATTATTATTATTATTATTATTATTATTATTATTATTATTATTATTATTATTATTATTATTATTATTATTATCATTATTACTATTAGTATTACTATTAGAGAGAGGAACTTATACGAATAACAAATAACATGATGCATTTTATTTGTAAGCATTATAATTTCATGTTTCCAAATCATATACAAGAAGCAATAATCTTTTTGAAGAATAAAATATATCTCTCTTATATTATCTTTCTTCCTTTTCTGTTATTTGGAGATGACTCACCAAAAGCATATGATATTAAAAAATAAGTAAACCCTTCGTAAATGGTACGCATTTTCATTTTTTTTTTTTCAACGAAAATTCTCTGAACTTTTCTCATCACATAATTTTCCTAGAATTACGGTCTGTGTTCTCTCTCTCTCTCTCTCTCTCTCTCTCTCTCTCTCTCTCTCTCTCTCTCTCTCTCTCTCTCTCTCTCTCTCTCTCTCTCTCTCTCTCTCTCTCTCTTTTATCTGCCTGTCTCCGCCGCATCAGATTAAAGGGGAATTGATAACCACATCCTTCCTTGTTCCCCTCTCTCTGACTTCCGGTTTTTCCCTCTCGTCCTCCTCCCTCCTATTTTCGATGTTCTTTTTCTTCCTTTGCTTCGTCTTGTTTTCATCCTCGTTTCCTCATCACTTTCATCTTTTTTCCTTCGTTCTTCTCCTCCTCTTTCTCCTTCTCCTTCTCTTCCTCCTCCTCCTACTCCTCCTCCTTCACCTCATCATCATCATCATCTTCTTCTTCTTCTTCTTCTTCTTCAATACTCTAATTTCGCCCCATTTAGTCAACTTTTTACAAGAGGCAAGGGAGCACAGAGACGGTATTCTTGGTCACATCCATTATGCACAGTGGTTATATCGCTCGACATGAGGAGTGACAAGCCCCTGCTCGATCTAACCATGAGGCGTCCGGAGGGGTCTCCAGGCTTATACCCCCAGATGAAACATGTCTGTGTCCAACCCCATTCGAATCGAGACTAATTGTGACTGATGGACACTTCTTAACTCCATAAGTACATAAATATACCCGTTGGAGATTTGTGTTGAATAAAAGAGGGGTCTTGGGACGATGGACATAGCATTTACTTCTGAGGTGTTCTTACAAAAAGTCGCAGCCTCCAAAAGTCTTTGAGAATATGGGTATTCTTCCATCAATCTCCATATCTCTTACAGACTAGGCCTAAAGCACCCGTGATGACTGATTGATGACTGCTCAGAGATGACTGTAGCCTTGACTAGGAATTATTCTCTCTCTCTCTCTCTCTCTCTCTCTCTCTCTCTCTCTCTCTCTCTCTCTCTCTCTCTCTCTCTCTCTCTCTCTCTCTCTCTCTCTCTCTCTTTCTCTCTCTCTCTCTCTCTCTCTCTCTCTGACTGGATTAATAACTAATGCTTTTCTTATATCTCCCACACCTCAAGAAAGCTGTGAGAAACAAAAAAGGAGGTGAGAAAAGTATCTGAATTCCAGATCAAAACTTAGCACGAGGGTCTGCCCCTCTCTTTCTTTATCTCTGACTTTATTTAATTTTCGTGCTTTTCACTCCAATTCCCTTATATTCTTATTTCCCTCCCCTTTTTTCCCCTCCTATCCTATCCAATCCTACAAAAAAAAAAAAAGTGGAGGTGGGAGGTCCCTCTGTAAATGCCTAGACCAATTAAATTAGCATAAACCTTGCCCTGCAATCATGTAAACACCCCAGATCGTATGATGTGGGTGTGACTAGGACAATGCTGGTTTACACGCAGGGGTCTAGGCCTAGATTCCACGTGATAGCACCGGCTAACACGGTGTCCATTTGGGCCTCCACACACAACCCTTTTCCTATCAGCTTTAGCACAAATATCAGAGATAGGAAGCATAGGATCCACACCAAGTAGTAACTGTTTCTACACAGCATGGCAGACAATGGATGCAAATTATACGACATGACACATAAAATTATCTTATGCTATTAATCTTTGCATTAACATTAAATACACCACTGGGGGGGGGGAATATTCCAGCATCTGATTCTGGAAGTGAATGAGGCGGAATAGTGACACAAAACGGCAACCAACTAACCCACGAGAAGGACAAAAAAATGGCAAAGTGGGATAGAATGAGAGAATGACTATAGGAGGTAAAGAAAATTTCGATTGAATATAACCTATCCATCCACTCACAAATACATACACACAGACACACACACACGCAAGCACACGCACACGCACACGCATACACATACACTTACACATAATGCACACTACTTAAAACAAAACCAATAAACTAGAGAAAGTAAAGACGTGCAACGAAACTGATAAAAGAGATACGTAATCTCAGTTTTGACGGAAGGCTGAGGAAGTTAGACTTATCATCACTTGTGGCTAGTAGAAAGAAGGAGTACATGGTGATTGTTTTCTAATTTCTTCATGGTCTTGACAGAGTGGACAAGGAGTGACATTTTAAAATATATCCATTCCCCTAACTCACGGTCTCCTAATCGGTTTCGTTTGTTTAATCACTGTCATATATCATCTGTCTTTGAAGCTAAAAATACATTAAGTATTTACTGTTTCCTTGCTTAGTGAATTCCAGTTTTAAACTATTCATGCATTAAAAAATTACCTCGTTACATTCTTCATAGAAGTTTGCTTACGAAGCTTCAAACTATGACCTCTAATCTCCAAGATGCTATAAACAAACACCAGCCCTATCTGAACACTGAATACATTAGTTCCTTCATTTTTCCTCCATTCCATCTTTTCTAATAACTTATTTTTACGTTCTCTCATGCTCTAACTATGACTTCCTATGTTTAAATAAGTTTTATATAGAGATATCACTTAAAAGGCAATTTTGCCAAGAACCCACCGATGTTTAAAAGCATATGGCTTCTTCAAATGGGATATATATATATATATATATATATATATATATATATATATATATATATATATATATATATATATATATATATATATATATATATATATATATATATATACATATATATATATATATATATATGTATATATATATATATATATATATATATATATATATATATATATATATATATATATATATATATATATATATATATATATATATATATATATATATATATATATATATATATATATATATATATATATATATATATATATATATATATATATATAACTGAACCTGTTAACATGCAGTCTAAAATGGTAGGAATAACCCATTAAATAAATCAATGAAAAAAAAGAATATATATATATATATATATATATATATATATATATATATATATATATATATATATATATATATATATCTATATATATAGCACATTACATATGTAGATATATACATAGATATATATATATATATATATATACCCCGACCTGGATCTCGATACCTATAGACTATATAGATATATCTATAGATCTATAGAGCGCTATCCATCTACATCCACAGATAGGTATATATATAGAGATACCCATACCTATATAGCTATATATCTAGCTATATCTATAGATATGATACGCATATCTATCTAGATATATCCATCTATGTATCTATATATACAGATATAACTGCACCTGTTAACCTACAGTCTACAATGGTAGGAAAAACCCATTAAATAAATCAGTGAAAAAAAAGAATATATATAGCTATATATATATATCTATAGATCTCTCTATATATCTATCTATATCGAGAGCTATAGATATATATATATATATATATATATATATATATCAAATAAGCACATTACATATGTGAAAACATGAATAATTTTTTTTTACCCCGACCGGGACTCGAACCTAAGACTTATGATTACTAAGTCAAGGCGCTACCACTACACCACAGAAGGTTAAAAGGAACCCAACCTTATAGCTTATATCTGCTATACTTAGGAATGAACGCATTCTATCTGAATACCACTATGTTCATATTACAGATTCCCCAACCTCACTCGTGGCTTCATTTTAGCATTTAATTCAAGTCCCAATCTCATTCGGGCATGAAATATCAAATAAGCACATTACATATGTGAAAACATGAATAATTTTTTTACCCCGACCGGGACTCGAACCTAAGACTTATGATTACTAAGTCAAGGCGCTATCACTACACCACAGAAGGTTAAAAGGAACCCAACCTTATAGCTTATATCTGCTATACTTAGGAATGAACGCATTCTATCTGAATACCACTATGTTCATATTACAGATTCCCCAACCTCACTCGTGGCTTCATTTTAGCATTTAATTCAAGTCCCAATCTCATTCGGGCATGAAATATCAAATAAGCACATTACATATGTGAAAACATGAATAATTTTTTTACCCCGACCGGGACTCGAACCTAAGACTTATGATTACTAAGTCAGGCGCTACCACTACACCACAGAAGGTTAAAAGGAACCCAACCTTATAGCTTATATCTGCTATACTTAGGAATGAACGCATTCTATCTGAATACCACTATGTTCATATTACAGATTCCCCAACCTCACTCGTGGCTTCATTTTAGCATTTAATTCAAGTCCCAATCTCATTCGGGCATGAAATATCAAATAAGCACATTACATATGTGAAAACATGAATAATTTTTTTACCCCGACCGGGGCTCGAACCTAAGACTTATGACTACTAAGTCAAGGCGCTACCACTACACCACAGAAGGTTAAAAGGAACCCAACCTTATAGCTTATATCTGCTATACTTAGGAATGAACGCATTCTATCTGAATACCACTATGTTCATATTACAGATTCCCCAACCTCACTCGTGGCTTCATTTTAGCATTTAATTCAAGTCCCAATCTCATTCGGGCATGAAATATCAAATAAGCACATTACATATGTGAAAACATGAATAATTTTTTTTACCCCGACCGGGACTCGAACCTAAGACTTATGATTACTAAGTCAAGGCGCTACCACTACACCACAGAAGGTTAAAAGGAACCCAACCTTATAGCTTATATCTGCTATACTTAGGAATGAACGCATTCTATCTGAATACCACTATGTTCATATTACAGATTCCCCAACCTCACTCGTGGCTTCATTTTAGCATTTAATTCAAGTCCCAATCTCATTCGGGCATGAAATATCAAATAAGCACATTACATATGTGAAAACATGAATAATTTTTTTACCCCGACCGGGACTCGAACCTAAGACTTATGATTACTAAGTCATGTTTTCACATATGTAATATGAACATAGTGGTATTCAGATAGAATGCGTTCATTCCTAAGTATAGCAGATATAAGCTATAAGGTTGGGTTCCTTTTAACCTTCTGTGGTGTAGTGGTAGCGCCTTGACTTAGTAATCATAAGTCTTAGGTTCGAGTCCCGGTCGGGGTAAAAAAATTATTCATGTTTTCACATATGTAATGTGCTTATTTGATATTTCATGCCCGAATGAGATTGGGACTTGAATTAAATGCTAAAATGAAGCCACGAGTGAGGTTGGGGAATCTGTAATATGAACATATTGGTATTCAGATAGAATGCGTTCATTCCTAAGTATAGCAGATATAAGCTATAAGGTTGGGTTCCTTTTAACCTTCTGTGGTGTAGTGGTAGCGCCTTGACTTAGTAATCATAAGTCTTAGGTTCGAGTCCCGGTCGGGGTAAAAAAATTATTCATGTTTTCACATATGTAATGTGCTTATTTGATATTTCATGCCCGAATGAGATTGGGACTTGAATTAAATGCTAAAATGAAGCCACGAGTGTGGTTGGGGAATCTGTAATATGAACATAGTGGTATTCAGATAGAATGCGTTCATTCCTAAGTATAGCAGATATAAGCTATAAGGTTGGGTTCCTTTTAACCTTCTGTGGTGTAGTGGTAGCGCCTTGACTTAGTAATCATTAGTCTCAGGTTCGAGCCCCGGTCGGGGTAAAATAAAAAAAAAATAAAAAAATTATTCATGTTTTCACATATGTAATGTGCTTATTTGATATTTCATGCCCGAATGAGATTGGGACTTGAATTAAATGCTAAAATGAAGCCACGAATGAGGTTGGGGAATCTGTAATATGAACATAGTGGTATTCAGATAGAATGCGTTCATTCCTAAGTATAGCAGATATAAGCTATAAGGTTGGGTTCCTTTTAACCTTCTGTGGTGTAGTGGTAGCGCCTTGACTTAGTAATCATAAGTCTTAGGTTCGAGTCCCGGTCGGGGTAAAAAAATTATTCATGTTTTCACATATGTAATGTGCTTATTTGATATTTCATGCCCGAATGAGATTGGGACTTGAATTAAATGCTAAAATGAAGCCACGAGTGAGGTTGGGGAATCTGTAATATGAACATAGTGGTATTCAGATAGAATGCGTTCATTCCTAAGTATAGCAGATATAAGCTATAAGGTTGGGTTCCTTTTAACCTTCTGTGGTGTAGTGGTAGCGCCTTGACTTAGTAATCATAAGTCTTAGGTTCGAGTCCCGGTCGG
>JAXCGZ010015206.1:17500-20000 GCA_037179515.1 Halocaridina rubra | reverse complement strand
ACTATTCGCTGGCTCAGAGACTATAACATTAAACGTGTAAATATTTTACCTTTATATCCCGTGACATTCACCCTCTCTTACCATTTGTACCCGGAGATTTTCTCCCCTTTAGTATCCGAAATTTAATTTCTCCAGCAGATGAGTAACCCTTGTTTTGCTTTGTTTTTTTTTCTCTCTCTCTCTACCACCAATTTGGACTCATGAATTTCTTTCTCCAACATCATATGTAATCCATAATTTTCCCAACTGCCTATGCAAGTCATCATTTGCCCTCTAAAATATAACCTGTAACTCTCTTCAACGAGTGTCTTTTGTAACTTAATATTTTCTCCAGCAGCATAAATAGTGATATGCTTCATGTAGCACTTTCTATAGCCCGTGACATATCCCGCCAACTCAGCGTAATCTTTAATTTTCATCTTCAAACTCCTTTCACAAAATACAATTTCCTTCCCTCAAGTCAGTATAAGCCGCGATTTTCGTACCCCAACACATTTTGTAAAGCGTGCATGTCTTCTATAGATGATGGCATTCTATCACATATGATCTAGTCAGTAACATTCGTGACCCATTATTTTCTTCCTTCAGCACATTTTGTAACCCACTAGACTTCAGTCAGCGAATCTCGCCGAGCGTTATTCGCTCCTTCCCTTATCACTTGCAACTCGTGATTCTGTTTTCATCCAGAGCATTTTGTAAATATCTGATTTTCCTCCTCTACCTATCTGTTTTAATACATGCTTCCCAGAGCTTTCTTCCTCTACTTCCTTTTCTAATCCATGAGTTCTTCTATCAAGAGAACCTGTGATTTTCCTCCTCCAGCCATTTAAGTAATGAGTAAATTTCCTTCTTCTAATTCTTCTTTTGCTTTTTCTAACTAGTAATTCATTCCACAATACTTTCCGGAATCCGGGATTTCCTCTTTCCAGTAACTTTTGTAAATTTCTAATTTTTTTTCTTCTTAAACACCGCATAACCTTCCTTTAACACCTTTTCTTAACCGGTGAATTCATTTCTTCAGGATTAAAAGAAACCTTTTTAAGTTCTCCAGAGAAGGTATGAGTTAAGCAACCATGAAGATATATTTATGATCATATTTTCTGACGATAATTGAATCCTTCATACGAATGGAAAGATTGTCAATGGAAGCAGTCCCATTATGCTAATGGTTTCCTTTATTCGATGAATCAGGAAAGGAGAAAAATTTTTGGAATATTACAAGTTACTCTCTCTCTCTCTCTCTCTCTCTCTCTCTCTCTCTCTCTCTCTCTCTCTCTCTCTCTCTCTCTCTCTCTCTCTCTCTCTCTCTCTCTCTCTCTCCTCTCTCTCTCTCTCTCTCTCCACTCTCTATCCCTCCAAAAGCAACGCGTGCATATGCACACAAATACATACATGCATGCACACACACACATACACACACACACACACACACACACACACACACACACACACACACACACACACACACACACACACACACACACACATATATATATATATATATATATATATATATATATATATATATATATATATATATATATATATACATATATATACATATATATACATATATATATATATATATATATATATATATATATATATATATATATATATATATATATATATATATATATATATATATATATATATATATATATATATATACATACATATATATATATATATATATATATATATATATATATATATATATATATATATATATATATATATATATATATATATATATATATATATATATATATATATATATATATATATATATATATATATTGATGTCACCATGGCTGTTCAATTTGTATATTGATGGAGTTGTAAGAGAGGTGAATGAGCGAGTGCGTGGTCGAGGTTTGAGAATGGTAGATGGGGATGATAACGAGTGGGAGCTGAATCAGTTGCTGTTTGCAGATGATACTGTGGTGGTGGCAGATTCAGAGGAAAAGCTGTGTCAGTTAGTGTCAGAATTTGGAATGGTGTGTGAGAGAAGGAAGCTGCGAGTGAATGTGGGAAAGAGTAAGGTTATGAGGTGTACAAGAAATGAGGATGGCGCTGGATTGAATGTTATGTTGAATGGAGAGACACTTGAGGAGGTTAATCAGTTTAAGTATATAGGCTCGGTTATAGCTGCAAATGGTGGAGTGGAAGCAGATGTGTGTCACAGAGTGAATGAAGGATGTAAAGTGTTGGGTGCATTGAAAGGAGTGATGAAGAATAGAGGGTTGGAAATGAATGTTAAGAAAGTTTTGTATGAGAAAGTGGTTGTGCCAACTGTGATGTATGGATCAGAGTTATGGGGTATGAAAGTAAGTGAGAGACGGAAACTAAATGTGTTTGAGATGAAATGCCTGAGGAGTATGATTGGTGTATCTCGATTGGATAGGGTTAGGAGTGAAGTGATGAGAGCAAGAACGGGTGTGAGGAGAGAAATTGCAGCCAGAGTAGATATGAATGTTCTGAGATGGGTTGGCATGTG
>JAXCGZ010015206.1:5000-12500 GCA_037179515.1 Halocaridina rubra | reverse complement strand
ACCTTTTCCAGCATTTGTCTCTCCACTCCTTAGCTCTATTACACCCATTATCGAACCATTTCTCTCTGGCATGAATTACACCTACTTTGGTGACAGGTATGCAGCAATCTACTATCTTCCCATATTTCTCACAAAAGATGTCATACATTTCTTGTACAGATTTGTTGTAAAATAAGGTTCTCCAGTCAATAACTGCAAAAAGCTCATTCATTTTGATGTAATCTCCTTTCGGATAGTTCCTCCTCATGTCCTCAGTGCCTCTACTCTCAGGAAGAATGTCTTCAATGATATACTCCATCAACAACACACAGTGGTCACTCTTTCCAATTGGTGGTTCATACTCAATTTTTTCAATATCCAACACATTATCTGTGAACACTAGATCAAGTAGTGATGGCTCATCCCCACCCCTGGCTCTTGTTGGTTCCATTACATGTTGGTGTAGGAAATTCCCTTGTACGCAATCGAGGAATCTTGCCCCAAATGAATCCTCACCACTGTGTGGGTCAAGATTTATCCAATCTATCTCTTTATGATTAAAGTCTCCCATAATCAAATCCTACATTTTTTCTCCCGTGCCATGTTAACAACTGAGTTTATGACTTCAATAGTACCTATATGACTTTCCTCATAAATTTCAAGCCTATTTTGGTTCCTTAGTGGGTTGTATACAACAGTTATTATAATGCTCTCTGACCCAGTATTTATGCGAGCAACAAGAAATTCCCTGAACTCACTTTCTATAGCCAAGTTCATTTCTTCAACTTGAATCCTCTCACTTATGAGCAGTGCTATCCCTCCACCAGTCCTCTCAGATCTTTCAACCCTTAGTATTCTGAAGCCCTTAGGAAAAACTGTGACACTGTTTATGTCCTCACTCAACTTAGTCTCTGTAATTGCTACTATATCTGCCTTACTGTTGTGAATCCTATCTTTTAATTCTACTGCCTTACCAGCTAATCCATCAGCATTATGTGTGTGTGTGTGTGTGTGTGTGTGTGTGTGTGTGTGTGTGTGTGTGTGTGTGTGTGTGTGTGTGTGTGTGTGGATGGGTGATTGGGTGTTCATGCGTATCTCACTGTTCATCAATCTTTCCACATTTGTGTTTATTTATTTATCAACTTACAGGTAACCACATGTTGCTATATTTTTTTTTTATATTTTAAAAATACAAGATTAAATGCTACACTATGTATATGTGTTTTTCTCCTTCCTTTTCTATCTAATAATGTATGTATAATTTTTTATGGGCACGACACCGGGATAGGCAAAGAAATTGTCCTCATCGAGCCCGGACACCAAGAAAATATATAAACAAAATAGTAATTAAAAGACAAGCCATAAGAAAATGTTAAACAGAATTAGGCCAGGTTGAAAGACTAGTCAAAGTAATGAGGCCTTGATAATGATATGAAAGAAAGAAAAGAGAAGCAAAGATATGGAGTGTTACGACTTCTAAGATGTGAAGGGATGAGTGATAATAACGAATACGTTAGTGTTTGGCGCATATGTAGGCTTAGGAAAAGAACCTTACTGAAGAAAGACTTAACATCGAGCTCTCCTGACTAGTCCTGTTATAAATTGACTTGTCTGTTGACTTCCTTAACTTGCTTTAATTTCCTCTGCGATATTCAGTATGTTAGTAGATGGAAGAACTTCTTTGCATCATGTAAAATTACAGTATTTTGTATTTATTTAATTTATTATCAAATATATATTTATTCATTTTTTTTTATGAAAAGCCGTGATCCATGCCCTCCAAGCTGCAAGATACTTATTTCTTGTTCAGGTATCCATCTGTGCGAGATTGTAACTTTGTAGTCCGGAAGTTAGAGGAAGAGATATGGTCACTGGGTGTTTGATATCACTTGGCGGTCTAGTTAATGGGCTAACAATTCTAGGAGTCTATTGTTTCAGCCATGCCACTATTAAAGCTCAAGCTTGTGAATATGATAATTTCCATAAATCCCATCCATCGTACGTTGCGTTCACTGAGTCTGTTGTGCCGACAAGGGCAACCACACTCTACTTATCTTATAGTGCTTCTGGTGTAAAAATACTCCACTTTAGTAACGATGTTTAGACGCGCTCGTTTGACTTTGAGACTTCTAATTTTCTTTATTTGCTCCAGGTGTATGAGAGAGAGAGAGAGAGAGAGAGAGAGAGAGAGAGAGAGAGAGAGAGAGAGAGAGAGAGAGAGAGAGAGAGAGAGAGAGAGAGAAATCCTTTATATCTCTTGGCCTCCTTGATACTAAGCTACAGTATATTGGATTACGCTCTCCAGGGGACCTTCTGAGGCATCCCCTAAATATACTTACTTTAGTAAGGTAAGAGATAACATCGAGTCTGAGTAGATCACAGAAGTCGCGTTTGAGACAAGTATACTAAATCACATTGAGAATTTATTCTTTCAATGTTAAGCATAATGTCAGCCAATGGGTGGGCTCTTGACTATAGTAAGAAGTTGAGAGCCCTATGCCTTCCCTAGTTCATGCTTTCTTACTCCAATATTCTGTATTTTCTTCTGTTTTTTTTTTTATTATTCTGATAAATGGGTTCCATCCAAGTGAGGAATTGATCATCCTCTACCTCCCATAGCTCATTTTCTCCATTACTATGATTTTTCCTTTCTATCTTCTGGGGTGGTTGAGAAGATTACTGCCTCCGAGTTACCCTAAGCATTTCTTCACTCAAAAAGTCAAGGTTGTACTTTGACTAAATCACTTCATTTCCAAGAAGGAATACAGCGTTTTAATGAAGAGATAGATAAAAGCTTAATATCATCCAGCTTTATGGTTTGCAGTTAGTTTGTTTGACCTTCCTATTCTAATTACATGTTTTTTTTCTAACCCTTGTGACCCGGTCTTATCATATCTGACTTCCTATTATTTAACTTAATGATCTGTTCGAGCCTTTTTTGGTTTGATAATAGCGTGTTTGACTTCTAACCACTGTAAAATATAATATACCCGAACATGTCGCTCTCTGCATATGGTCTTAACTTTTCACTGCTGTTAAATACAAACTGTTTGAGCCTTCTTGGATCGATTCCACTGTGCTTAACTTCGTAATACTTTTCCTTTTGATTTCTTAGTTCCGTGGTAGTTCGATGCTTGTATACTAGACTACCTGTGCTCTGCAATTATTTATAAATGTGGCCAGTCGTGGTTTGTTGTTAGCTGCTTGATCTACTGCTGCCATTAAATACGAACTAACTCGGGCCTTCTACCTTGCTAGCTATTTAGGTGTTTGCCTTCCAATTAGGTGTTTCCCAAATTTTGTTGCCTAAGGTTTTAAAGCATTTCTTCGCCATATTTGCATTGAACATAAATGAAGATTGTCATTACTGTGTGTCGTTTCTCAGCCCTTTCTACGTAGCAACCATTACTAGTGAGGAATATTTCTGTTATAAGTACTGATAAGGGGAAATTGTAAATATCTGGATCCCCATATATCATACCACTTCAATACCATTAATAAATACTAGTGTGATTATAACTTATTTAAAAATGTTTTAAAATGGACTGAATATGAAATTCCTAACTATACAAAAATTCCATTTTTTTTTGTAAACCAATTTTCCTTGTAGCATTGAAAAAAAAGGGGGGGGGGCATAAATTTGATTTACGCTCCAAGTGTTTGTAGCTTTGGTGCTGGGGAAAGTCTCCACAATGTCAGTCGCCAAATGATATTAAGAAGAAAATTTTGTATCTGACAGGAAACCAGGCATAGAGGTAAAATAATGCAGTTTTATTAATTAATGAAAAGCAGTGACCCCGAATTAATAAATAAAGCCACAATCCTATTGTTAAGCACTGGGTGGGGGGGCACTATATTGTCGGTCTGAATTTGATATTTGGTGTGTCGAAAGATATCTGGCTATAATGGACCATCTCAAAATTCTTATTTTTGTGATCCTGTGAGAACGAGATAAACAACGTAGAAGAGAAAAATATTATTACACACACACACACACACGTGCGCGCGCACAAACATACACACAAATAAAGAAACAAGCAAATGAACAAGCACACACAAATTTACCTCTAAAGAAATAACGAACATTTCACAAATCGATAATTGTGCGTATGTATGTTTGTGTGTGGGTGCGTGTATCTGTGTGTTTTCATTTTCAGTCTACTTCATCTTCTCTTGGCTTCTTCAGCTCCCGACATTTTCACATTTCATCCATCCATGTGATCTTGGCGTGTTTTTTTGTTTTTTTAACCTATGACGTAGAACTTTTCCCTTGGCAGCTTTTTCTTTTTTCATTGTAAAATTGGGAGGAAAAAAAAAAGGTTTATTTGCCATTCACCTTGAATCCAAGTTAGGGAATTTACTGTATTTTTCTTTACTTTTGATGAGGAGGAAGCATCCCTATGAGGAAAGATTCTGCTACTGAGAAAAAGAGAAAAAGAAAAAAAAATAACTGATACTCATTGAGGTTGTGAAGTTTTTCCAGTAGTTTTAATGTGCATATTTGGGAAGACTTTATTACCGCTGAGAGAATGAGAGAAAGAAGGAAGAGGATAGATAGTAGAAGTATGAGAAGGAGGAGAAAGAGAAGGAAGATGGGAGGGAGGAGGATAGTGGTATAAGAATTAATAAATATGTAGGTTTAAAAGTAAAGTATGGGAAGAAGAAGAAGAAGAAGAAGAAGAAGAAGAAGAAGAAGAAGAAGAAGAAGAAGAAGAAGAAGAAGAAGAAGGGACGAGAGAGTAGAAGTGGGAGGAGGATAAATAATAGAAGTGAGAAAAGTAGTAGAAGATGTACGCGTAATCATAGCGTGGTAGAAAAAGAAGGAAAAAGAAGAATTGTGGTACAAGGAAATAAAACGAGGGAGTGCCAGTATAAGTGGGGGAGGGAGTAAGAGAAGGAGGAAAGTAACGAAATAGGAGAAACTAAGAAATAGTGAAAATTATTATATCGCTGTCTTGGGTTTTTGATAGCGCTGAAAAACAAATTCAAAATTTGCAGAATTCACTGGAGCTCTTTTATTTTAATGATAATGACTAGAATATGCTCACACACACACACACACACACACACACACACACACACACACACACACACACACGCATCTTGAATGGAGTATTACTTAATTTGTCAGTCGTTGCACCTAAGGTATTGTTTAAAGCTATTATTATTATTATTATTATTATTATTATTATTATTATTATTATTATTATTATTATTATTATTATTATTATTATTATTATTATTATTATTATTATTATTTATTATTATTATTATTATTATTATTACTTTTTTTATGAGTAGGCCAGGAAATTGCCCTCATCGGACCCTGGCAACAAGAAAACATTGAGGCAAAGAAAAAGTTGAAGCTTAAGGACAAGGCAGAAATAAGAGAATAATAAACAATGGGAAAAAGACAGGCTGAAAGAATAGTCGAAGTAATGAAGACCTAGAGATATGGCAGAATTTGGCCTTGAAATGACGATAGATTCGCTTTTTGAAGGAAGATAGGTCAAAAGAATTAGGAAAGACAGAAGGAGGAAGAAAGGTCCAGTATCTGGAGGTGGAAGGGAAGAAACAGTCACTGCACTGATCAATCCACGAGTACCTATCTCCACACATTCTGCTACACATCCTCAGAAGTGGGAGGGATGCAACTCGCCAACTGATTAGAGCAGCAATGAAAGCAGTAACGATAGAAAAGAGAAAGGGATGATCCATACAGCGAAGAGAAAGAAAATCCAGTTTAAAAGTAAGAGGTAAGCATAATAAGAAACACCCCAGATGTGTGAGAAGTACTCTAAGCAGTGACAGATAAAACTTTACAGATTTTAAGCAACTGGAAAGAAGAAACGAAATATCGAAAACGAAGCAAAATTCCCAACTTTTTAGAAGCTGTCTTAGAAATTCGGATTATGTGACACTTCCAGGACAAGGTAGAGGCTATCTAAACTCCTAGCATGTCACTAGACAAAGAGGGTTAATTTTCTTAGTTTCGAAGACAACAGGGCTATTAGGAGCTGAAGAAAATAGATGGCCATAACCTGTCTTGGGGACATTAAATTTCACTAGATTTTGGGTCTGCCACTCATATACTCTCCATAAATCGGAATTGATAGCTGAAGAAAGAGCGATCCAAAACTGATTGCGAGCAGGAGATGAAAGCTGCGAAGAGAAGGCAGAAGAAAAATAAAGGATAGAATCGTCGGCATAGGCTTCGAAAAGAGAGGAGGACGGGGACTGGAGAAGATACCGGAAGAAAAGAAGGAAAAGAGTAGGTGAAAGTATAAAACCCTATAGAACACCGCTGGTAATTGGGAATGAAATAGGTGTTGCGCTATCAAGAACAATAGATATAAACTGATAAAAAAAAAACTGGATATCAGAGAACAGAGAGAAGGGGTAAAATATAAGAAGAAAATTTTGCCGAAGGAGCCTTGTGCCATACTCTGTCAAAAACCTTATAGATAACAAGAGTGATAACAAATGATTCCCCAGAGTTCTTCAGAGAAGATGACTCTACATGATTAAGATAGGACAGGAGGTTACCAATGGATTTTACCTTGTGGAAGCTGTACTGTTGATTAGAAATAAGCAAGTTAGATTCAAGATGTTTCAAGAAGTGAAAATTGAGGAGAGTTTCAAGTATTTTACTGATAGTTCGGTAGTTGGAGGGAATACAATGATCACACTTCTTAGGAACAGGCTGAACTAGATTACGCTTTTAAGATGAAGGATGGATACTGGCTGAGAGAAAGAGATAAAAAAAAAGAAGCCAAACCATGGGAGCTACTTTTCTGCATACTCTGTAAGGAACCTTGCAGGGTCCAGAAGCCTTGTTAATCTTTAGAGAGCGAAGAACCTTTCGGACTTTGTGTGAAGAAACAATAGGGGAGGGCATAGGGTTAGAGAGGGGTAAAGTATGAAGGTTCAGGTGCATTGGAATCGTTTATGAAAGATTTGTCAGAAAATGTGCGCCAAAAGAGTGGCAGAGCAAGCTATAGCACCATCAGGATAAATGAGAGAAGGAAAGCTTGAGTTACAGAAATTTTTGGAGAACTTTTTGGCTTAGGACCAGAAGTACTTATCACTGGAGGAGGAGTTAGGTTCATCCACTTTTCTTCTTAAATAGGAAGCTTTAGACCGACGAATTTGAGCAGTGCAGCATTTCCTAGCCATAATAAAAGCAGAGTGAGTTAAATTACAAGGAGAGGCTTGTTATATCGGTGTGCAGATCCCTTGTCTGAAAAGCCATGGAACAGGCACAGTCAAAAAAAGCATTAATAGAGGAGGGGATGAATGCCTCCATTCCCGAGGTTATGATCTCAGCAGCTTTTTGGGTTACCTGATCAGGGTTGCGGATCCAAAAAGCAGTAGTCATCCCATGGGAAATCCATGAAAATGTTACATGAATCATTACATTGGATATGCTCGAATTGCCAAATATGGCAATGAGCAAGGGGAATTGATGGAGGGCAGTGAAAATGGAAGCGATTGAGATCAAAGTGGTCAGAGATACCAAGA
>JAXCGZ010015205.1:132500-144480 GCA_037179515.1 Halocaridina rubra | reverse complement strand
TATTATTATTATTATTATTATTATTATTATTATTATTATTATTATTATTATTATTATTATTATTATTATTATTATTATTATTATTATTATTATTATTATTATTATTATTATTATTATTATTATTATTATTATTATTATTATTATTATTATTATTATTATTATTATTATTATTATTATTATTATTATTATTATTATCATTATTATTATTATTATTATTATTATTATTATTATTATTATTATTTGATTTATTACTGTATTACGTAAATAGCCATCAATATTAAACGCAGAAAGTAAAACGTGTTTTTCTTAAGCTGTGGCTATGTTATATTTTGCTAGTTATGATAGTCAGTAAGCGATACTACAGCTGAAGGGTTGTCGTATGGCCTCTCACATAGACGCCAAGAGCCGCTAGATGGCAGAGTGCGCACTCGAAAATCTAGCGGCTCTTGGCGTCTATGTGAGAGGCCATACGACAGGGTCTTGTGACTAAATAAGACTGTCCAGGACAGTTCGATGTTAAGTCTTCCTTCAGTTACGGTTCTCTATCTATGCCTACATCCACACCGAATATTCTTGGATATTCCTTACATATCTCTTATTATCCCTTCACATCTGACAAGTCACAGTACTCCTCATCTCTGTTTCTCTCTATTTTTTCTTCGTGCCCAGGCCCAATGAGAGTAGATTTTTTCTTTTTGGCCCGTCCTGGTGTCACAATCATAAAAAAGTGCCATATACAATAATATAATTATGTAGGAAACGCCTATATGTAATATAAAAAATCCATAGTAAACTAGCAGTTTGTATAAGGAAAATACCCTCTGCCTTCTGTCCTTGATTAAAGGCATTTGTTCCTGTTTTACGTTTCGGACTCCCTTTTCTACCAAGGGCAAGGACGGTAGCTTTCTTGCGAAGGACTTGTTTTGGCAGATGTAATCGTTACCCTGAGTGCATGCCCTTGCTAGCCTAAGAGCATGACGGGGCGCTTGAGCCACGGTAACTACAGTAAACTATCAGTTTTTATAAGGAAAATACCTTCTGGCTTCTGTCCTAGTTTAAAGGCATTACTATGTTCCAGTTTTACGTCACGAACTCCCTTTTCTACCAAGGGCTAGGACGGTTGTCTTCTTGCGAAGGACTTGTTTTGGCAGATGTAATCGTTACCCTGAGTGCATGCCCTTGCACACCCACTAAATGAATGCAGTAGGTGTGCGAGAGACTACAGTTGTGCTGTATTCCCTAAGCTTTTGTCATCATTAATGCATCTGCGCAGCTCAAGGCCACTGGGGGAGGAAATGTCAATATTATGTGGAAAAAAAGAGCACTCACTGTTTTAGTTCTGCAGTTGTCAAAGGGGAATACGTTCATTAATGTAAATGTTTCTAAAAGTTCAAAAATATAATTGCTTACATAACGTTGTATAGCTTGCAGTACTGAAGATGTTACAAACATACATACAGAAAACCTCTATATTATTGACTGTATTTTAAAAGATTTGAATGTAAAATTCAGTAGAGACAGAGGGAAAATAAACATAAACATAAAAACAGCTAGATATAAATTATATAAACAGGTAACCAAGAGAGTGAGTGAGTGTGTGTGTGTGTGTGTGTATGTGTGTGTGTGTGTGTGTGTGTGTGTGTGTGTGTGTGTGTGTGTGTGTGTGTGTGTGTGTGTGTGTGTGTGTGTGTGTGTGTGTGTGAGAGAGAGAGAGAGAGAGAGAGAGAGAGAGAGAGAGAGAGAGAGAGAGAGAGAGAGAGAGAGAGAGAGAGAGCTTCTCGTTAAGCATTCCCTGATTATTCAGAACTCATTACCCGGACTAATCAATGTAGCTTGTTAGTTGTGCCGAAATTAGGATGGTGTCCAAATTGCAATAGCAGCAAATAGCTTCAGTGAAATAGGAAACGAAAGAGATTAGACTATTTCCCCGCATGTACTTGAAACACAAAAATTAATAAAAAGATTAGTACATGTTATATTTGTTCCATGATAAAAAAAAAAACGAAATTTTTCTTTTTTATAGATTTGACATACAAGATATCATATATATATATATATATATATATATATATATATATATATATATATATATATATATATATATATATATATATATATATATATGTGTGTGTGTGTGTGTGTGTGTGTGTGTGTGTGTGTGTGTGTGTGTGTGTGTGTGTGTGATTACCTAATTGTGATTACCTAATTGTGTTTACGGGAAAGAGCCCAAAGCTCGTATCTTCCCGTCTCCTGATCGCTTCCATTTTATACTTAGTGATACTTATCATACCTGTCCTTAAAACTATGGATTGAGATACCATTAACTACCTCCTCGCTTAGCCAATTCCAATTATCAACTACTCTTACACTGAAAAAGTATTTCCTTACATCCTGCAAAGAAGTTTTCTTACGAAGCTTCAAACTATGACCTCTAGTTTTAGAGCCAGCCATATCAAAATATCGATCCCTATCCACTCTATCATAACCATGAAGGAATTTAAAGACTGTCACCATATCCCCCCCTCACTCTTCTAGCTTCGAGTGATGGTAAGTCTAATTCCCTCAGCCTCTCATCATAACTGAGATTGCGTATTTCTGGCACCAGTTTCGTGGCATGTCTTTGAACTTTTTCAAGCTTAGCTATGTGCTTTTTCAAGTGCGGATTCCAAAAGGGGGCTGCATATTCGAGTTTTGGCCTCACATAGGTTACATAAATATTTCTAAACATTTCCTTGTCCACGTGCCTGAAGGCTACCCTTACATTTGATAAGAATGCATATGCTGCCCTTACTATGCCATTTATATGTATTTCTGGAGACAAATCTGCCAGTATGTTTACTCCTAGATCTCTCTCATTTTCTGTCTCTTGAAGTTGTACTCCAGCCACCGAGTAGTCAAGCTTGGGCCTTCTTGCACTTGTACCCATTCTCATTACCTTACATTTTGAAGTATTGAATTTCATTAGCCACTTTTCTGACCACTCATGCAGATTATTTAGATCCTCCTGAAGTTCTCTACCATTGTTCTCGTTTTTTACTTTCTTCACAATCTTTGCATCATCTGCAAACATATTCATGAATGAATTTACAGACTCTGGTAGGTCATTTACATATACAAGGAACAAAAGTGGCCCTAAAACTGAACCCTGTGGAACTCCACTACTAACTCTTTTCCATTCAGACACTGAGTGTCTTACTCTAACCCTCTGTTCCCTTCCTTCTAAGTAAGTTTTTATCCATTCCAAAACATTTCCACCTATTCTAGCCATTGATTGCAGCTTCCTAATAAGTCTCCCATGTGGAACAGTGTCAAACGCTTTCTGGAAGTCTAGGAATATGCAATCTGCCCAGCCCTCTCTTTCCTGTAAGATTTGGCTTACCTCATCATAAAATTCTAATAAGTTTGTTACTGTTGATCTACCTTCTCTGAAGCCATGTTGCCTCACTGACAAAAAGTTGAAGGATTCCAAGTGAAGAGAGATATGTTTCCTTAGTAGTTTCTCCATAACTTTGCAAACTATGCTGGTCAAGGAAACTGGTCTATAGTTCAGAGCCGTATCCCTCCTTCCCTTTTTGAAGATAGGTATCACATTTGCTTGTTTCCAGCATCTTGGAATCTCCCCCGACTCCAGTGACTCCTTAAATATGATACTTAGTGCCACTGATATTGTGTTTGCGCATTTTTTAAGCACATGAGGGATATGTCATCAGGACCTGTAGCTTTATGAACATCTAAATCCATCAGCGCTTTGCATACCTCTGTGGCTGTAAGGTTGATGTTCTCTAATACCGGCCCTTGAGCTTCTATCACTGCAATCTGAGGGGGTGGGGTATTTTCTACTGTAAATACTGACTGAAACTCCTTGTTCAATTCTTTGCAGATCTCTTCATCCGTCTCAGTGATGCTTCCATCCGCTCTCTTTAGCCTTAAAACCTGTTCTTTTACCTTCAGTTTTCCTCTGATAAAGCTGTGGAAAAGCTTGGGATTTTCTTTAGCCTTCATGGTGATGTCCCTCTCATAGTCTCTCTCTGCCTCTCTCCTTTTACTTAGGTAGTCATTTGTTGCTCTTTTGTAGGTTTGCCAGGCATTTATGTTTTTTCTCCTCCTATACCTTTTCCAGCATTTGTCTCTCCACTCCTTAGCTCTTTTACACCCATTATCGAACCATTTCTCTCTGGCATGAATTACACCTACTTTGGTGACAGGTATGCAGCAATCTACTATCTTCCCATATTTCTCACAAAAGATGTCATACATTTCTTGTACAGATTTGTTGTAAAATAAGGTTCTCCAGTCAATAACTGCAAAAAGCTCATTCATTTTGATGTAATCTCCTTTCGGATAGTTCCTCCTCATGTCCTCAGTGCCTCTACTCTATGTTGGTGTGTGTGTGTGTGTGTGTGTATGCATAAGTATATATATACACTTATATATACACCCACACACCCACAACCACACACACAGGAAGATCTAAATAGTCTGCATGAGTGGTCAGAAAAGTGGCTAAAGAAATTCAATACCTCAAAATGTAATTTAATGAGACTGGGTACAAGTGCAAGAAGGCCCAAGCTTGACTACTCGGTGGCAGGAGTAGAACTTCCAGAGACAAAGAATGAGAGAGATCTAGAAGTAAACATACTGGCCGAATATGTTAATCCTCCATTCTCATTAATTATACTTAAAGCCTGAGAGAGGTCATTTGTGCTTAGTCATCAGTTCTTTAATTCTTAGATATGCCAGATTTCGATCAGTCCTAGGCTGACATGTGTGATGTTACTATCTAACAAAAAAAAAAAAAATAGAATAAGCTGTAATTCTTTTTATGGAAGATCAACAAAAATAACAAAAACATCTGAAGTTATGTATTTAGATACTGAAGCACTATAAAATATTCATGAGTGACTAGCATAAAATTATGAGCTTTTTATGACTGGCATTGTTTTAGCATTTCATGTAACCAAATATCATTTTAATTTGCAAATAAACTCTCTCTCTCTCTCTCTCTCTCTCTCTCTCTCTCTCTCTCTCTCTCTCTCTCTCTCTCTCTCTCTCTCTCTCTCTCTCTCTCTCTTTCTCTGGTTAGGACAATGGTAACGCGCTGGCTTCGCATTCACGAGGTCGAGAGATTGCTTCCCGTCCAAGACCGAGAGTTTAAGCTGTTTTCTGGCAGGTTACTGCTGTGGCTTGTCACCACAGTGGGAGGTTGGGGCTTTCCCCGGCTGACGAATACCCTTTATATAATGGAAATAAAGGTTTATTATTATTATTATTATTATTATTATTATTATTATTATTATTATTATTATTATTATTATTATTATTATTATTATTATTATTATTATTATTATTATTATTATTATTATTTTTATTATTATTATTATCATTATTATTATTACTCTCTCTCTCTCTCTCTCTCTCTCTCTCTCTCTCTCTCTCTCTCTCTCTCTCTCTCTCTCATATATATTATCAAAATCTTTTCTAGGCAGTACATACCTCTTGTCCTGTATTCATGCATGCCTGCATACATGCGTGTTTGCACTGACGACTACATACACTCAACAACATTAGCTTCAAATTTCACATTTAGCTATTTTCAATTATGCTACCGTGCATGCATGCCATAAACTTTTTTTCTTTATATTTATAACTTATTATTTATAACGGCCTGCATGTGTAAAAATTTAATTAAATGCAGTATTTATATATGCTTGGGATAAATGTCATAAGCATTTAGTTATTTATTAACAAGGCATGCGACTAGGTCTAGTGTGTGTGTATATGTTTTTGCATGTGTGTGAGTATGTGCATTTGCAGTCTGTGTGCTTGTGTGTCTGTGTGTGAATACGCTGGTATATCCCCCTTGTCTTCCAGAGTCATTTACTTTATGTATTTACTTTTGTATATATATATATATATATATATATATATATATATATATATATATATATATATATATATATATATATATATATATATGTCAGCTATAGCCGAACAATGGTTCTTTACTATTTTCTTCATTATTGTTAATATTGTTAATATTTTTGTTATCACTATGTTCAAGTCGTTACTGTTAGTTATTGTTTTTATACTATATTTTGTTATTGTTGTTATTATTAACTTTGTTGTTGTTGTTGTTGTTATATCCTGTCTTAAGGTAAGACTTTTGAAAGAATAATTAAACAAACCTTGGGCTGAATACTGTATGGAATATATGTATCTACGTGATCCTAGAGACAAATGACAGCTCTTCTCAAGGGTCAACTATGCGATAATGTCACGAGAGGACCATAAAAAGTCACCCTTTTTCCCCTCAAGGAATAGCAGCTATTACTCTGGCACTCTACGCGTAGTTTTAGCCACGATCAGCCATACAGCTTCCTCATCTTCTCCTTTCCCCTTTTTTATACTATAACATAACCAGCTCGTCATAATAACTTTCCCATAGCTAAATAATTTTCTTATTACGCCATCAAGCTACGATTGAATAGTAATATACTTAACTACCATACGTCCTTAACCTGCTTTTGGTAAAATAAGTAGAATGAGTGTCATCTGTTCCTACAGTTGTTGTTGTTGTTACTGCTATTTTTATTGTTCTTGTTCTTTTTATTGATATTTTTATCGTTGTTGTTGTTTTCATAATTCTATTTCATGCTATCACATCTTGTTGTCAACTGTAGTTCTCTGTTGTTGTTATTATTGTTGCTGTTGCAGCTATTTATGTTGCTATTGGTGTTATTAATGATGTTATTGATATTATTGCATTTTTTGATATTGATGTTATTATCAGTTGATGTTGTTTTAATCACTTGTTAATGTTATTGTCAATCATTTTTGCCATTTTTCTTATACATACATACATACATACATACATACATACATACATACATACATACATACATACATACATACATACATACATACATACATACATACATACATACATACATACATACATACATACATACATACATACATACATACATACATACATACATACATACATACATACATACATACATACATACATGCGTACGTACATACATGCATATATATATATATATATATATATATATATATATATATATATATATATATATATATATATATATATATGTGTGTGTGTGTGTATGTGTGTGTATGTGTGTGTATGTGTGTGTATGTGTGTGTATGTGTGTGTATGTGTGCATGTGTGTGTGTGTGTGTGTGTGTGTGTGTGTGTGTGTGTGTGTGTGTGTGTAGTAACCAAATTGCCTAATTTGTAATTACCCAATTGTGCTTACGGGAAAGAGCCTCATGCTCATAACTATCAGTGTCCTCGTCAGTTCCATTGATATATATAGCGATACTTATCATACTTGTCGTTAAAACTATGGATAGAGTTACCATTAACTACCTCCTCGCTTAGTGAATTCCAATTATTAACTGCTCTTACGCTAAAAGAAACTTGTTTGCATCCTGCAAAGAAGTTTTCTTCCGAACCTACATACGATAACCTCTAGTTCTAGTGCCAGCCATATCAAAATATCGATCATGTCTTTGAACTTTTTCCAGCTTAACTACGTGCTTTTTAGAGTGTGGATTCCAAAGAAGAACTGGCCAAGACTGAAAAATTTTTGTCTATGGGATGATTAAACATAATGCTATGATCTCTAATTGCTGGATAGGGTGGTTTAGACAAAGGGTAATTATTTCTAAAAGACCCACCTTGGTGCTCAGCAAATCTTTTAGAAACAGGCTATAGAAATTATTACGAAATTATTATCCCTAGATATGTGTAAGAATTAGTTATAAATGACATAATAACATTCAAAAAAAATTTCAAATTCAAAGACCGCATTCCCGTTGCTCTGCAATCTTCCATAATTTAATTATATAAGTGTGATGGCTGCAATGCCTTCATATATTGGTCAAACTAAACGACAGTTAAGGATACGACTTACTGAGTGCCGAGGCATGTCTTTTAGAAATTATTACTCGTTATCTAAACCACCCTATTCAGCTATTAGAGACCATAGCATATTTTTTTTTTTTATGATTGTGACACTAGGACGGACCAAAAGAAAATAAATCTACCCTCGTCGGGCCTGGGCACAAAGAAAACATAGAGAGAAGCAGAGATGGGGAGTATTGTGACTTGTCAGATGTGAAGGGATAATAAGACATGTGTAATGAATATCCAAGAATATTCGGTGTTGATGTAGGCATAGAAAGAGAACCGTAACTGAAGGAAGATTTAACATCGAATTGTCCTGGACAGTGTTACTTAAGTCCACAAGCCCCTTCAGCTGTAGTATCGCAACGGGTGGTTGGTACAATGGGCCAACCTATATTGTGCAATCATCCCATACTGAAAATTTTTTTTCAGTCTTGGCCAGCTATTCTGGAACGGCGACTATACTGGTCATGGAATCACTACCTGTGCCGGCTGACGACCGCCCTACGGGTCCTCCATGACCCAATCAACCCACCCGTGGGTGGAGAATCAAAAACAACAACAACTGACCCATAAATTGAAACGTTCTTTAGGAAAGCACGAGTCCTCAGCGGCACTTTTGTGCTTTTGATTAGTATATTTTCACCAGTATTATAGTGTATATGTTTTGTTTTGAAGTATTTAAGTGAATAAATTGCATTCTTTTAATGAATACTTTCTATTTTTTAATTGTATTATCTACTATACAATAAATGGATATTCTTACGATAAATATACAATAGATCAGACAAATTAAACCGCCCTAAAAATTTGCTATAATATAAGAGTGACAGTAGTTATCTGCGAGTAGTCATCGTGGCTCAAGCGGTAGCGTCCGCAGGTCGAGGGTTAGCGCCCCGTCACGGTCTAAGGTTAGCAAGGGCGTGCACTCAGGGTAAAGATTACATCTGCCAAAACAAGTCCTTCGCAAGAAGGCAACCGTCCTAACCCTTGGTAGAAAAGGGAGTCTGTGACGTAAAACCGGAACAAACTGTAGTTTTCTGCGAGAAAGACTTTCCCAACTATTCGCAATCGATACATGGTAATAAAATCTGAATGGTGTATACTACAGGAATATTTTATCCTCAAGTATATATGCAATATGCTGTCCAAATCAGTCACTAGAAAATTGTGCTGCCAATATTTTTTTGATTGATGTTTCTGTTTCTATTCCATTTATGTTCTCTGATAGTCTGTTCCGAATGGTTGAATCCCTGACAAATGGTGATGTGTCAGCTACTTTTGTTTTTGTTCTTGAAATCACGAGTTATAGTTATAGTCGAATGTTCTAGTCTACAGAGCAGCTAACTTTGTTATTATTTATAACTCATTCTCGTATGACACCTTCCATTAACTTATATATAAACAACACCACGCCATATTCAATCTTGCCTTGTACTTTAAAGCAGTTTAGTTTCCTGAATAAAAGCTGTTGCCCAATGAAACTTTTTACCATAACTGACTGTGACTTTACTAAGGGAGTCTTGAGACCTCTTTTAATATTATTACAGCCACTCCATATTCCTGAACAAAATTATATGCAACTAAGAATTAGAACTTCCATTATTATTTTGTTGCTTTGGTGTAAAATAAATTTAATTTCTATTTAAGAAGAATAGCATAGCATATACTATGTAGTCACCGTGGCTCAAGCGGTAGAGTCCACGACTTTTAGGCGTCAGGTCAAGAGTTCGCGCCCCGTCACGGTCTGAGGTTAGCAAGGGAATGCACTCAGGGTAACAATTACATCTGCCAAAGCAAGTCCTTTGCAAGAAGGCAACCATCCTAGCCCTTGGCAGAAAAGGGGGTCCGTGACGTAAAACCGGAACAAACATAGCATATATTATAGCACTAACTTTTTGTCATGAGATGGAATGATAGATGACCGCAAAGGATAGCCCCAAGTTGACAACAAGAGAAATTGCACAAATATTAGTAGGTCCAACTTTAATAGCAAAGCCTCTAGGTATACATCATGATTAAAACACCGGATTCATTGAATACTTTTAATCTGTTTTCTTTCTTAGAATATTGTATATAACACTCTCACCTGTGAATTCTATTACTAAAGTTAAGAGATGAATCTACTCTATATTTTTGAATTAAAGAAATTGCAACATGAAAACTGAACAATCATGACATTCTCGGCAACAGTTAATCGGGAAATAATGAATCTGATTCCTAATGATAAAAATATATATCTCCTCTAGTTTTCATACTCTATATTTTGGAATTAAAGAAATTGCAACATGAAAACTGAACAATCATGGCATTCTGGGCAAGAGTTAATCGGAAAATAATGAATTTGATTCCTAATGATAAAAATATATATCTCCTCTAGTTTTCATACAATAATAAGGAAATCAAACGGCTCGGGAGGATACAGCCCCTAACTTTCTCACTCCGTTAATAATCAGTACAAAAGAGAGATCAGAAGCAATAAAAGCCATGCAGATGTTATTCTCCTGTGGCAGTATATATAAGGGGTTTATTCAATTTAATTTTCCTATTGCAGAAGTGTAGTAATAGTAGTACTATTAGTATCAGTAGACAACAACAACAACAACAACAACAACAACAACAACAACAACTGTTACTGTTACTGTTGTTACTGTTGTTATTGTTCTTATTGCTGTTATTGCTGTTATTTTTGTTATTGTTGTTATTGTTATTGCTATTGTTACTGTTATTGTTATAGTTCTTATTGTTATTGTTATTATTATTATTATTATTATTATTATTATTATTATTATTATTATTATTATTATTATTATTATTATTATTATTATTATTATTATTATTATTATTATTATTAATATCATCATGATTATTATTATCATTATTACTATTACTATTATAATTTTCATTATTAGGTATATTCAGTATATACCTCGCCTATGTATTCCTGTGTGTAAGAGCATAAATTTACAGTAAATGCAATGAAATTATTTGACCAGAAAATATAAGAGGAATTATTCAAATGTAAAGTATCACCTAGGAAAATCTATCTGCTTAACCATTCATTCTTTTTATTCCCTAATGCAAAAGCTGCCGAAAATTGAAATTCCGAAGTCATAAAATCCTAAAAAATAAAAATGTGCCATACTGTATTTTGAAAATTTAAATAGTCACCGTGGCTCAAGCGGCAACGACCGCGACTTTGAGGCGTCAGGTCGAGGGTTCGCGCCCCGTCACGGTCTGAGATTAGCAAGGGCATGCACTCAGGGTAACGATTACATCTGCCAATACAAGTCCTTCCCAAGAAGGCAACCGTCCTAGCCCCTGGTAGAAAAGGGAGTCCGTGACGTAAAACCGGAACAAAATGTATTTTGAAAATTTTAGATGAGGCTGAGAAAGTTTTAAATGCATTTTTGTGCCTTATTTCGGCGCAGTTTTCAGTAGAGTGACATGGCTGACAATCCTCAGCTTTGTAGTTTTATTTTGCTACTGAAAAGTTTAATTTTTATACGATGATGACGTTGTGTGAAACTATTCTTTTCGTATTTTTGATAAAAATGAAAATATCATAGTTGCAATTCTTTCGTTTCTTAATTTGAATAATAATTTTGTAGACAATATTATACTCTGAGAGGTGGCATGGTTGAAATTTCACTGTTTTATTTTATTTCACTATTTGGTTTTGCACTTTTAGAATATCTTACTTTTATATATCTTTCAAATATTCTTTACAGCAGTAACGCTAAATTGTTTTGCAATCTTTTCCATATAGGTAGTGCATAATTTTTTTTTATGAGTGTGACACCGGGACAGGCAAAAACTGCCCTCATCAATAAAGGCCGGGGAAGGAGAAAATACCAAGACAAAGGAAAATTAAAAGGTTAAGGACAAGGCAGAGATGAAGTAATGTCACACAAAGGAAAACGACATACTGAAAACAACAGTCAAAGTACAGAGGACCCAGATATGGAGGGGGGGGGGGGTCTTTTTCCTAAGCATAATATAAAATGGAAAGGATCTCAACAATATATTCTAAATATCATAATT
>JAXCGZ010015205.1:120000-122500 GCA_037179515.1 Halocaridina rubra | reverse complement strand
TGGGCCTTAAGGAGCTGCTCTGTGAGCCTTAATGAGCTGATTACCATATTTTACTTATAAATGTATTCAAACTATAGAGAGTACACAGATATCTGTAGAGATCTTGATGATTAACCTATTTCTACTTTATTCTAACTGAAGTAATCGCAGAATATTTTCAAAATTATGACCTAATATAAGACAATGTTCCGGTTTTACGCCACAGACTCCCTTTTCTACTAAGGGCTAGGACGATTGCCTTCTCGTGAAGGATTTGTTTTTGGCAGATGTAATCCTTACTCTGAGTGCATGCCCTTGCTAACCTCAGACCGTGACGGGGCGCGAACCCTCGACCTAACGCCTTAGAGTCGTGGATGCTACCGCTTGAGCCACGGTGATTACGAACTAATAAAAGACAATGCTTACTCTAACTTTCTCTCTTTTTTTTCTTCTTTGGTCATGACAATCTTCAATATTCGTTTAAGGAATCATTTTTTTTTTATGACAAATACATTATCATAGAATGAGTTTTTTTTTTATTTTTTATTTATATATCTAGCGCTCATTTTAAAGTTTGTTAATATACCAGGATAAATTTTCCAAATTTCTTAATATACCCAGTTAAATTTTCCAAATTTCTTAATTTACCAGGTTAAATTTTCAAATTTCTTAATATACCGGGTAAAATTTTCCAAATTTCTTAATATATCTGGCTAAATTTTTCAAATTTCTTAATATACCTTGTTAAATTTTCCAAATTTCTTAATATACCCGGCTAAATTTACCAAATTTCTTAATATACCCGGTTAAATTTTCCAAATTTCTCAATATACCCGGTTAAATTTTCCAAATATCTTAATATATCCGGTTAGATTTTCCAAATTTCTTAATATACCTGGTTAAATTTTCCAAATTTCTTAATATACCTGGTTAAATTTTCAAATTTCTTAATATACCCGATTAAATTTTCCAAATTTCTTAATATACCCGGTTAGATCTTCCAAATTTCTCAATATACCCAGTTAAATTTTCCAAATTTCTTAATATACCCATTAAATTTTCCAAATTTCTTAATATACCCGGTTAATTTTCAAAATTTCTTAATATACCCGGTTAAATTTTCCAAATTTCTTAATATATCCGGTTAAATTTTCCAAATTTCTTAATATACGCGGTTAAATTTCCCAAATTTTTTATAATACCTGGTTAAATTTTCCAAATTTCTAAATATAACCGGTTACATTTTCCAAATTTCTTAATATACCCCATTAAATTTTCAAAATTTCTTAATATACCCAATTAAATGTTCCAGATTTCTTAATATACCCGGTTAAATTTTCCAAATTTCTTAATATTCCCGGTTAAATTTTCTAAATTTTTTAATATACCCGGTTAAATTTTCTAAATTTCTTAATATACCCCGTTAAATTTTCCAAATTTCTTAATATATCTGGTTAAATTTTCCAAATCTCTTAATATACCCGGTTAAATTTTCTAAATTTCTTAATATACCCTGCTAAATTTTCCAAATTTCTTAATATACCCGGTTAAATTTTCCAAATTTCTTAATATACTCGGTAGAATTTTCCAAATTTCTTTATATACCCGGTTAAATTTTCCAAATTTCTTAATATACCCGGTTATATTTTCCAAATTCCTTAATATACCCTGTTAAATTTTCCATATTTCTTAATACACCCGATTATATTTTCCAAATTTCTTAATATACTCGGTCCAATTTTCCATATTTCTTAATATACCCGATTAAATTTTCCAAATTTCTTAACATACCCGGTTAACTTTTCCAAATTCCTTAATATACCCAGTTAAATTTTCCAAGTTTCTTAATATATCCGGTTAAATTTTCCAAATTTCTTAATATACCCTGTTAAATTTTCCAAATTCCTTAATATACCCGGTTAAATTTTCCAAATATCTTAATAGACCCAGTTAAATTTTCCAAATTTCTTAATATACCCGGTTAAATTTTCCAATTTTCTTAATATACCTGGTTAAATTTTCCAAATTTCTTAATAGACCCGGTTAAATTTTCAAAATTTCTTAATATCCCCAGTTAAATTTTCCAAATTTCTTAATATACCCAGTTAAATTTTACAAATTTCTTAATATACCCAGTTAGATTTTCCAAATTTCTTAATATACCCTGTTAAATTTTCCAAATTCCTTAATATACCTGGTTAAATATTCCAAATGTCTTAATATATCTGGTTAAATTTCCAAATTTCTTAATAGACCCGGTAAATTTTCCAAATTTCCTAATATACCCGGTTAAATTTTCCAATTTTCTTAATATACCCGGTTAAATTTTCAAAATTTCTTAATATACCAGGTTATATTTTCCAGATTTCTTAATATACCTGGTTAAATTTTCCAAATTTCTTAATATACCCCATTTAATTTTCCAAATTTCTTAATATACCCGGTTAAATTTTCCAAATTCCTTAATATACCCGGTTAAATTTTCCAAATTTCTTAATATACCCTGTTAAATTTTCCAAAT
>JAXCGZ010015205.1:102500-112500 GCA_037179515.1 Halocaridina rubra | reverse complement strand
AAGTCTGAGCTTATGAATGTTAATGAAGTCTGAGCTTATGAATATTAATAAAGTCTGAGCTTATTAATATGAATGAAGTCGTAGCTTATGAATATTAATGAAGTCTGAGCTTATTAATATGAATGAAGTCTGAGCTTATGAATATTAATGAAGTCTGAGCACAATGAATATTAATGAAGTGTGAGCTTATGAATATTAATGAAGTCTGAACTTATGAATATTAATAGAGTCTGAGCTTATGAATATTAATGAAGTCTGAGCTTATGAATATGAAAGAAGTCTTAGCATATGAAAATTAATATTTCTTTCAGAATTCATATGACAATAACATATGATTGAACGTCAGTCTATTATTATATATTTCACTCATTTTGATTAAAGAAATATTAAATACGTACTTGCTGATTCATATTAAATCTTTGGCATTAATCATTATGAGAGACGATAGTTATTAAGGATCAACTGAGTAGTCACCCCCAGAGTACCCAACTGAAGAATCTCACTCTCAACTGAGATCAACTGAAGAATCCCCCCGAGTGCCCGGGGTAATAATTTCAGAGAGAAACTAGAGATGGGGAGTGTTGTGACATGTCAGATGGGAAGGGCTGAAGGGATGTGTTAAGTTAGGCTGGGTTAGGTTAGGTTAGGTTAGGTCTGTCTATTTTTCTACCTTGGAATATATGGATGGATGGATGAATTTCAATTACGAAAAAAAGACCTAACCCAACCTAACCTAATCTAACCTGACCTAATCTAACCAAACGTAAACAGACAGACAGACAAACAGACAGAGAGTACTGAAGAATCCCCCCGCTAACTCAAATCAACTGAAGAATCTCCCCCCTGGGTGGGTCTGGGGGAGATTCTTCAGTTGATTCGTTTTTAATTTCGGTAAAAATAAAATTATCCGTGTTTGGTATATGAATCGATTTCATCTTTTTCGTATTAAGAGTTTTGCTTTTTTTTTTAATAAAGAAATCGAGTAAGACTTAAATAAGGGTTTACCATCAACTAGTAAGGCTGAAATATTGATCTCTTGTCTCAGTTCCGGTTTTACGTCACGGACTCCCTTATCAACCAAGGGCTAGGACGGTTGTCTTCTTGCGAAGGACTTGTTTTGGCAGATGTAATCATTCCCCTGAGTGCATGCCCTTGCTAACCTCAGACCGTGACGGGGCGCGAACCCTCGACATGACGCCTCAGAGTTGCGAACGCTACCACTTGAGCCACGGTGACTACGATCTCTTGTCTCAGTAATGTAGCTTATACATTCATATGTTTACATGTCAATTCCCTGTGTTTTAGAAAGCTCCATAATTAATTAGGTTCACCGCAGAGTAAAAAATCATCTCTTTGTACCCAAAGGCATTTACGCTTCAGTTAAACAGCTTTCAAAGGACGTTTGAATAAAATCATAATATCAAATACAATTTGGCTAGAAATGAATGACTGGCTTGATATTTAGTGCCACTCCCACTACATTATATTTGGTGCTTGTTTGTGTCTTACCTGCCTACTCGGTCATATCATATGATATAAATTTTTAAGGCATTATGTAATAGTTTCACTAACGAAATTAAAAACAATAATGAGCTTATTACAATGACGTCAATTTCTTCTTAAACTTTCAAACGAAGTCATTTGCCTATTTATTAGATGTTTTGCTCTTCTCTACTTTAATCTATTGATATATATATATATATATATATATATATATATATATATATATATATATATATATATATATATATATATATAAGTCACCGTGGCTCAAGCTGTGGCGTCCGCGACTCTGAGGCGTCAGGTCGAGGATTCGCGCCCCGTCACGGTCTGAGGTTAGCAAGGTCATGCACTCAGAGTAAGGATTACATCTGCCAAAACAAGTCCATCGCAAGAAGGCAAATGTCCTAGCCCTTGGTAAAAATGGGAGTCCGTGACGTAAAACCGGAACCGATATATATATATATATATATATATATATATATATATATATATATATATATATATATATATATATATATATATATATATATATATATATAAATATATATATATATATATATATATATATATATATATATATATATATATATATATATATATATATATATATATATATATATATATATATATATATATATATATATATATATATATATATGAGATACGATTTAGGGTTAGACAATAGAATTTATTATCGACTAGGAAAGTTGATATAATGATCCCTTTCTCAATAACGTTGATTATTCATTTATATGTTTACATATTCATTGATTGTGATTTGAAGAGTGCCATTATTAATCAGGTGTACTGAAGAGCAAAAGGCATCTCTTTGTTATTGTGGATTTTCACTCATCCTTTATTTCATCTAAGTATAAATATAAAAAAAAATATTAATATTTTCAGTTTATCAACCATCAAAGGAGGTCCCGAGTAACATTTCAATATCAAACACCTTTGTCTTGAAATGTATGAGGGACGTGATATTTAGTGCCACTCCCACTACAATATATTTAGTGCCACTCCCACTACACTATATTTGATGCATGTTTATGTCTTTCCTGCCTACTGGATTATAAACCATACAATTATTAACGTCATTATATCATGTTTACACCAAAGACGATTAAAACAACCCAATAATAATCTCATTTTCATGACGTCAATTTCTTCTCATACTTTCAAACATCGCTACCTCTTTTTCAATGTGTGTCTCCTGTAATATGATGATTGTCTACAAATGGAATACTCATTATAACACATTTACCTTTATATAGTTATAAGCTTTTTTCTTTAGGAGCTTACACTGGCCAGGAACATGTTCATAAGGTTAAGGATTGTTCCCATTTCTAATCATCGCTAAATTAGTTACACGATCAAGTACTTTATATATATATATATATATATATATATATATATATATATATATATATATATATATATATATATATATATATATATATGTGTGTGTGTGTGTGTGTGTGTGTGTGTGTGTGTGTGTGTGTGTGTGTGTGTGTGTGTGTGTGTGTGTGTGTGTGTGTGTGTGTGTGTGTGTGTGTGTGTGTGTATGTGTGTGTGTGTGTGTATATATAAATATAAATATATATATATATATATATATATATATATATATATATATATATATATATATATATATATATATATATATATATATATATATATATATATATATATATATATAATATGTATATATATATATATATATATATATATATATATATATATATATATATATATATATATATATATATATATATATGAATCATATATTACTACTGACCGGAATTCGAAATTAAGACAATTACTGTGGCAAGAGAGCTCCCAACTAAGCCACTGAAAGTCTAAATGAAGAAGCAAAGGTTACAGGTACGTGCTGTTCTAGAAATGAATGCATTCTTTCTGAAGGCCTTTTTGTTCATATTATAGGTTCTTCCCAATCTCACTCGTGGCTTGTTTTTCGCATTTACTTCAAGCCCCATGCTATATAGGGATCAATAACAATCAAATAAACACATTAACAAATGTGAAAACATGAATCATATTTTGCTTCCTGACTGGACTTGAACATACGACACATAATGCTGCTCCAAGCCTACATACTACAGCATTTATTTACTAGGCAAAATCAAGCAGCTGTTGATTAATAATTAATACAGTATTGGTGTATCATTATGTCCAGGTTAAGGTCAGGCTACTGTTTTGTTTTATTACAAGATAAGTATGAGATTGCTATACTGGAGCTTTTGTTAACTATTGCAGTCATACTTTAAATTATGCGAAATGTATATTAAAATGCCTGCCAAGGAGCTCTTGCTCAGCAGGCTAGTGCCTCTGAATATAATGTATATATTTATTCATGTATGTATTCTAAATATTTGGCAATTTTGGCAACTTAATATCTAAAAGAAGAAACAAACCTCACAGCTAACTGCTATTCGAGGAATCAGCGTATTCTTTATGAATGCCTTTTCATTCATATAACAGCTTCTTCAAAACCTCACTCGTTGTTTTGTTTTCGCATTTAATTCAAAGCCCATGTTATATAAACCTCAATATTAGTAATAGTATTAGTATAAGTAGTAGTAGTAGTAGAAGAAGAGGAGAGAAGAAGAAAGAAGAAAAAGAAAACTGGGTCCAGTGTTGCTTTGCAATATGTTAGCTAGAGAACATCGCCATACATCACATTCTAAATATGTCATGAGCTTAATGACTGCAAAAGTTCTCTCTGACCTATTTATGTGTCCTCTCTTTTTTCTTTTTTAGTTTGGGGCTGTGTCTTTTTATGAGTGCTCAAGACGTTTTGTTTTTATCTAATATGTCAAAATTAGTTGTGAATTTGGAGGTTCAGTCATATCTCCCGTCAAATGTTTTATGCAGATGTAATCACATATCTCGCGTCAATATCAACGTTTTGAAATGAATGCAGAAATTTCTCTAAAACTGCATTTTTAAACTAATTCTATATTTTCCAGGGTTTTATATACATTACTTTAAGTTTATCAATGGGTTTTACGAAATTTGAGTTGCAGAAAGGACCAGTATATTATCGTATTGGTCTTACTTTTAATACTCTTTTGTGTGTATGCGTGTGTGAGTGTGTGCGTGTATGTTTGTGTATGTGTGTACGTCTGCTATCGTACATAAACATACACGAGTGTTGTGGAAAGTAATGAAATAATTTGATTGTAAGATAAGATAGAACAAGTGAAACACAGAAAAAGTAGATGAACAGAAAATTACTATTTTCATCACGTCTAGTAAAGCACGAGATACTATTTGTTTTTTCCTTTTCCATTTTTCCTCAGATTCATTTGTTGCCTGCAAGCGAATCCTGAGCTTATCACATTCATAAAAAACAAAATGGGTAAATTGTATTTCAAAAGCTGAGCTGAGGTTGAAAGAGAGAAAAAAAAGTATAGCATTGCAGTTTTCTCTTTGAGTTTTTCAAATTGAATTATGTGGCTTCCTTTCTCCTTTGTTGCCTTTGCATTTTTTTCTTTTTTTTCCCCTGAAGAATTGATTTCCTTTTCGATCTAAATTAGTTCCGTGTGAGTTTTTTTTTGCTATTTTCGTTTTTGCTTTTCAAATTCTAGTCGCACTAAAATGAATAACATTCAATGGAAAAAACAACTTGCAGGCATATAAGAAATAGATTATTATAGTATTCTCAAAATACTAATATCCTAATAGACAAAGTTACGTAAATATGCAGCATAGCAAACAGACAGGGATGCATTCATATGTACATGCATACATACATACATGCATAAATACATACATGAAGACATACATACATACATACATACATACATACATACATACATACATACATACATACATACATACATACATACATACATACATACATACATACATACATACATACATACATACATACATACTTGTAGACATACATACATACATACATACATACATACATACATACATACATACATACATACATACAGACATACAGACATACATACATACATACATACATACATACATACTTGTAGACATACATACATACATACATACATACATACATACATACATACATACATACATACATACATACATACATACATACATACATACATACATACATACATACATACAGACAGACAGACAGACAGGCAGACAGACAGACAGACAGACATACATACAGATAGACAAACTATCTTATGATTAAAAATAAATACTTTTGGGTCCCCACCATCGTTATTTCCTTCAAGTCATCCACAAAAGCTTTCCAAATATAAACCTATTGGTTTCATAGGAATACTTTCATTCATACGCAGGCACACGTAAACATACTTTATATACATGTATATTATCATATATGTCATTAAATAACAGGTGGAAGCAAAAGGAAAGGTAGTGGATGATGGAATGAGGAAATGAGTGCAGTAGTGGCTGAAAAGAACCAGGCCGTTGAGGTATGGTAGTAGATAGGTAATGTAGAAGCATATGAGAGGCACAGTGCATCAAGGAGGTTAGCGTACCACGTGGTGAGGGAGGCGCAGAGAGAAGCGGATGTAAGGTGGGATTGACGCTTCTCTGGTGAGGGAGGCGCAGAGAGAAGCGAATGTAAGGTGGGGATGACGCTTCTCTGGTGAGGGAGGCGCATAGAGAAGCGGATGTAAGGTGGGGTTGACGCTTCTCTGGTGAAGGAGGCGCATAGAGAAGCGGATGTAAGGTGGAGTTGACGCTTGTCTGAGAATATTTAAAGGAAGAAAAAGATGCTTTGGACGAAAGTGAAATGAGTGTAGAGAGATGAGTCTGGTAGGGAGAACAGGGTGAAAGGAGCAGATGGGCAATTGCTAGCAGACGAATTAAAAGAGAGATTGAGAGAGAGAGATGGGCTAAGTATTTCAAGGAAATGTTAATAGAGGAAGATAATAAAGAGGCAGAGATTTTGGCTGTGGGAAATGTATGGAAAATGCCAATTTTGGGCTCTGAGAACAATAGATATATAACAAACGAGGAAATTCTTATGACACTGAAGCCAATGAAAGTAGGTAAAGCACCAGGGATAAGTGGGTGTCACGTAGAATGCTTGTCAAAATGTGGAGGGCCAATAGTAGAATGGATGGCTAGGTAGTTGAATGTATGTTTTAGAAAAGGGAGGGTCCCAGTTCATTGGATGAGTGCATGTGTAGCTCCACTTTATAAAGGGAAAGGAGATAAGTATAAATGTAGTAGTTTTAGAGGAGTTAGTGTGTTGAGAGTAGTTGAAATGGTATTTGAAAGTGTTAATCTAGATAATTAAGAAAGGTACTGGGAGACTGATTAAGGAAGAGCAGTGTGAGTTCAGGAGAGGGAGAGGATGTAGGGATCAGGTGTTTGTGGTAAGACAGGTGCGTGAGAAGTTCTTTGAGAAATGTAGGGGCACACTATGGATTAAATGGATATAAAGAAAGCGAATGACAAGATTGATAGAAAGCATTGTGGAATGTGTTGCGACTGTATGGAATAAGTGAAAATTTGTTGAATATGGTCAAGAGTTTTTCTATGAATAGTAGATAGAGTCAGGAATGGTATGAGGGATTGGTTTGGTATGAATGTAGGATTTCGCCAAGGTTGTGCAATGCCCCCGTTGTTGCTTAATGTTTAAATGGTTGAAGTGGTAAGGGAAGTAAATGAAAGAGTATTAGACAAAGGCTTGGAATTAGTTAGTGAGTATGGAGAGTTGTGGAAATTGAATCAAATACTATTCGCAGATGACAGAGCACTGGAGGCTGATACTGAGAAAAAAATAAATGATTTGGTGACTGCTTGTTAGGGTGTGTGAAAGATGGAAGTTTCTGGTCAATATTGGTAAAAGTAAAATCATGAGATGTACGAGGAGTGTTAATGTTGGCAGATTGAATGGAGGTCTAATAAGTGGATGAGGAGGTAAGTCATAGAGTGAATAAAGATAGTAAATGTCTAGGTGGGTTGAAAAGTGTGATGTGTAATAGATATTTGGAAATTTATAAGCTGTGAGGTTTGTTTCCCTTTAGCCTTCTGTGGTGTAGTTGGTAGCGCCTTGGCTTAGTAATAATAATCCCCAGGTTCAAGTCCTGGTCGGGGAAAAATGATTCAAATATATATATATATATATATATATATATATATATATATATATATATATATATATATATATATATATATATATATATATATATATATATATATATATATATATATATATATATATATATATATATATATATATATATATATACAGCATTGGAATACAAAAGAGGATGAAAAATTTAAGTTAAATGTATTGTATATGATAAGTCTGAGAAGTATGATTGGTGTATCTAGAATAGATAGAGTAAGAAATGAGGAGATCAGGCAGAGAACGGGTGTCGAAAAATGTTGTCGGATAGGTTAGATAAGAGAGTATTAAGCTGGTTTGGACACGTGGGAAGGATGTATGATGAACGAATAGCGAAGATTGTGTGGAGAGCAGAAGTGGTTGGAGTTAGGTAAAGATAAAAACTTAGAATGAGATGGATGGATAGTATTAAATGTGCATTGGATTCATGTAGGTTGTCATTGGATCAGGGAAGAGAGAGTGCAAGAGATAGGAATGGGTAGAGGAAGATTGTGGATAAGTGAACAAAGAATTCTAAATATTTATGATCTAGCACGACATCTATACGATATTTATATCTTGATATAAGGCTCACACATTACAAGTGACATTTGATATTTGGGAAGAAAAAAAAATGTTTTCAAGAAAAGGATATAGTGTCATTTGTAACGTGATTTTTTATTTATTTATTTTTTATAGCAAAATCTCGTTTGTCTTGCACTATTTATACAAGGATTTAAACTTTGTTCTATATTTTTCTAACCCTATTATTATCTAGTTCTGAAAGCGTTAGTAGTGTACAACATTTATATTATTTTTTGCTTGTTTGTTTGTTTGTTTGTTTCTTCCGGTTTTACGTCACGGACTTCCTTTTCTACTAAGGGCTAGGACGGTTGCCTTCTTGCGATGGACTTGGTTTGGCATATGTAATCATTTCCCTGAGTGCATGCCCTATTCACGTAAATGATTTAATTTGTGAAACATAGAGAATAGGCCCCGACCCAAAAAGTTAGGAATTGAATTCCCTAAGTGGGCTCGTAAGGCATCTTTTATCCAGAACAACTTAGGGCTAAGACTAAAGTAAGTTTTGACTTTCTTAGCTTTGTAGTCCCTGCCAGTATAGGAGACTATGAGTAGAGCAGTCTCTTAACGAGTTCAAGTGTTGTGTTGTGTAGCTCGCGGATTGGTCGGTGCAGCGACTGCTTCTTCCCATCTACCTCCAGACTCTGGAACTCTCTTCCTCCTTCTGTCTTCCTAATTCTTATGACCTTTCATCCTTCAAAAAGCAAATCTATCGTCATCTCAGAGCCTAGTCCTCCATATCTCTGGGTCCTCTGTACTTTGACTGTTTTTTTCTGTCTGTCGTTTTCCTTTGTGTGACATTAAAGTTAAAGTTAAAGTTTGCCTGTGTTTCAGTTCCGATATCCATCTGAGATGCTCCTCAGAACGTCAGCCGAGGCAAGCCCCAACCCCCCCACTGTGGTGCCCATCCACAGCAAGTAACATTACCTCATTTCTGCATTGCCCTTAACCTTTTTCTTTTACTTCGTCTTGGTATTTTCTCATGCCCAGGCCTTTATTGATGAGGGCGGTTTCTACCTGTCCCGGTGTCACACTCTTAAAAAAAAATGTCCTTACTATGCCTTTCACTTTAAAAAAGAAATATAATGGTTGCAATTCATTGGAGAGACGAGCAGCCACCTTATCACGAACTGATAAGAAACTCATGATAAATAAATATATGTGCTTGGTCTCAATTCAATTCAATTTAATTAAAAAAAATATAGATATACTAGGCTTAAAGCACGAAACAATTTTTCTGGCATTTGATATTTTTAGGCCTGGGATGCCAACCTGAACTTATTTAACTCTGCAAAGCTTTCCTGGTCTTAGATATAATTAATTGAACAAAAAATAAGACAGTAATTGTTCTCGTTTCCTATAACATATATTTGTATGTCGACCTTGTTAGGACGTGATTATATAAATTTACAAATATATTTGTTTATTGCATCCTCTTTTTTCACTTTTAAATTCCTTAAATAGTTTCACGCACTTCTGAGCAATGTATTTTGGCCATTTTCTGCATTGTCACCTTACTGCTCAAGACGGAGAAACTTACATAAACACGTGGAGAGTGATAAGGTTTATCTCAGCAGATAAGATGTGACAGGCAATCATGCCTTAAAATATTACAAATTAGAGATTAAACAGATTTCAATCAGTACTCTCTGTCCCTTTCTCTGGTGACAAGCAAATCAAAGTAAGCTGTAAAGGTAATGCATATTTATATATATTATCAGTTTAGCAGTTTCAGTATCATTAGACATTTGCATATTACATGTACATAGTGTATGTTGTACAGCTAATATATATGTACATGTATGTCTA
>JAXCGZ010015205.1:90000-97500 GCA_037179515.1 Halocaridina rubra | reverse complement strand
TGTTGTTGTTGTTGTTGTTCCTGTTTTACGTCACGGACTCCCTTTTCTACCAAGGGCTAGAATGGTTGCCTTCTTTCGAAGGACTTGCTTTGGCAGATGTAATCGCTACCCTGAGCGCATGCCCTTGCTAACCTCAGACCGTGACGGGGCGCGAACCCTCGACCTGACACCTCAAAGTCGCTCGCTACCGCTTGAGCCACGGAGACTACAATAAGTCATTTCAACATATTCAACTTTATTATTTCCCTCTTACTTTAATCTTCAACTGATGATCCAGTGTTTCTAGTTTTTGTTTGCTTAAACACCTCCTAATCTGGATATACGTTCAGGGTATTCAATTTGTTTGGAATATGTACAAAAGTCAATAAGCGAGCTCTTAAATCTAGATAGCAAAAGACATGAACAGTGACTTACTGTTATCAACTTCAAGTGCTCAGTTATGTTGATTTACCCATGTTTATATCGTGTTGCTGTTTTCCCCTAGCCAATTGGACACTACATTCGGCTTTGGCTCAAAGTATTAGGGTCAGATGTCCTTCCTGACATAAACCTTCATAAGTCCTGGCTTGGGATAGGCACAATATTGAGTCATCTTCCTGCTTCCGGTCTTGGGACTCCGACCTAGTAAATACTTTAATCCTATGACCCTGCATTTAACCTGTTTTGCCTGTTGGTTCAGTCGTCATCCTGAAATGCATTTGTTTAATGGGATTGCAATTGCCCAGAACAAAAGTATGTTTTATCAGTTAAGACTTAATTACAGTTTGGAACAATAGAAATAAATTTTATGGTTTATTTCGAAAGCATGAAATATGTATGAGTTTATTTTTTACTTTGAAGGGCAAATATAAATACTCTTTGAAGCTCAGTTGGTTAGTACCCAAATAATATTCAAGCATTTGTTAAAGTTTAAAAGTTTGCGGTTTTAGCCCTCCTATCAGAGGCATCACCCTTGCTCTGGAGGGCGTCAGGCGGTGCAAGCGCCAACCCCCACTGTGGTGTCCAGCCACAGCAGTAACCTTCCCAGCTTTAACTCTCGGTCCTGAACGGGAACCGATCTGTCGACCTCGCGAATGCGAGGCCAGCGCGTTAACACTGTACTAGCCAGAAGGCTATCGATATGATTTGTTAAAACCCTCTTTCACCTGCTTTGTGCAGTGAAAGAGACAATATTGACTATCTCCAAGTGCTACTTACCGACTTAGCAACCTGTTAAAATGTACGCTTAGTGCTGAGCGGTCACTGTGGAATAGTAATTTCTTGAAGTGATGAGTGAACAAAAGCAGTATTCTTCCCTTTGAACGAACAACTGATGTGTAATCAACTTGACCTTATCATGTACATAGTGCCGTGGATTCTGTCAATGAAACAAGCTTAGAAAATGCACAATTACCAAGTAATGCCAGAGAGGGAATGTTGTAACCTGGACTCGGATTCTAAAATAAGTAATACATAATTAGAAAAAAATATTTTTTTACAAGCTAGTAAGTGATGCAGTGGGTATTATTGCAAGCACTAATGATCCTAACTGTTGATGTTAGGGAACAACTTAAAAAAAATCTGAGATTAGCAAGGGCATGCACTCAGGGTAATGATTACATCTGCCAAAGCAAGTCCTTCGCAAGAAGGCAACCGTCCTAGCCCTTGGTAGAAAAGGGAGTCCGTGACGTAAAACCGGAACAAACTGGAACATATGCAATATGCTTAAATGGGTTTAGAACGATGTTTCCATCCAGGACATTTGGTATTGTTTCCAGCCTCCTGTATATTATGACTGAAAAAAAAGTTAATTTTGGTATTTGAATGTGGATTTTAAAAGAGCCCTTTTATTCACTCCCCAGGTGAGCATGACAGAAGCTTCTGAAGTGCTCTTTACAGCTACTAAGCAAAAGCTCTATTTCAAGGATGTCAAAATACTGGTTCCCAAGTCGTGGACCAATACAAATATTGATGCTATAGCCACCACTGAACGCTTTGAGGTAAGCTAGTGTTGCTCTGAAGAAGGAAAAATCATGAATTTATAATACAATTGAATTTCTCCACTCATGTTACTTTCAATTCGCTCCATTTGTTCTTAGAAACCAATGATCAGAGCTGAAGATTTATAATAATAATAATAATAATAATAATAATAATAATAATAATAATAATAATAATAATAATAATAATAATAATAATAATAATAATAATAATAATAATAATAATAATAATAATAATAATGATAATCATCATTTAGTGTTGCTCTGAAGAAGGAAAACTTATGAATTTATAATATAATTGAATTTCTCCACTCATGTTACTTTCAAATCGCCTCATTTGTTCTTAGAAACCAATTATCAGAGATTAGAATTTATAATAGAAGTGTCATCATTATTCAGCATGTTTACATGAATGCAAATTAAAAACCGATAACAAGTTCTGTTGGAATAAAAATTTCTTATGAAAAGTTTGTTCCAAACGGCTCTACTATTTATGCCATGTGAGTATCATCTGACCCTGAGAGTTTTGGTAATGAACATTCCAGGAAAGCGAACTGAGAATTGATTTGGTGAATTCTGTTTACAATACTCAGCCTTATACCGTCCAACCTGGCGGCTGTGGAGATCCGGGACTTTACATCCATTTGACTCCCGACTATTTGTTGGACGATGAACAGGCCAAGTGGTGGGGTCCTAGGGGTACGTTGCCTAATTTGGTTCTAACTTTATTTTGTTAATGATGTTCTTAATTATAAATGCTGGATGCCATAACATGTCATCAACATTCACTGTTTTCATCTGAATGGATAAAAGTCGAAATTTGTAAAATATGGCGAATTCCTGTTTAAATAATTTGAATTTTACACACAGAATAATAATAATAATAATAATAATAATAATAATAATAATAATAATAATAATAATAATAATAATAATGATAATAATAATAATAATAATAATAATAATAATAATAATAATAATAATAATAATAATAATAATAATAATAAAAACAATAATAAAAATAATAATAATAATAATAATAATAATAATAATAATAATAATAATAATAATAATAATAATAATAATAATAATAATAAGGGGCTGAAACTCAGCCCCTTATGTTTATGGTATCTTATTGTTAATGACTTTTTAGTCGAGCCATAACAGGCCAATTGACAAATTGGACACTTAAAAACATATACAACCAACGAACAGAATATGTTTTTAAGTGCCCAATTTGTCAATTGGCCTATTATGGCTCGACTAAGAAGTCATTAACATTAAGATACCATGAACATAAGGGGCTGAGTTTCAGAACTAACAGACACCTGACAAGACCTTTGGCATCAAGCATTAGGGAACACTGTCATAAAAAATGTAAGTGTCATTTCTCAATAAGCGATTTCAAAATAGCTTACAAAGGAAAAGATGAACCTGAAATAAGAATTGCAGAGTCACTTCTATTTAAAAGGGAGAACCCCGAATTAAATTTAGATTCTTCAAGTTATCCTTTAAAAATATTCTAAAGTGGTCCATTGCATTAACTTTTAAACATTTTTTGTATTTTTAATTTGATTCTTATATGCGTATGTATATGGATATGTATATACATGTAATTTTGTTTTTTTTTATTAATTGTTGTTATTTCTTTGTACATATATTGAGTTTTGCTGTTTTGTTCTGTTTTTTTGTAGGTATAGGCATGAATATGAACTCAGTGAAAGTTTGAAACGTTGCAAGCTAGTGTAGAAGACGATTGGAATAAAAATTTGAGAATGTACTGGCTGGTGATCGTTCTACAATTCCTTATAATAATAATGATAATAATGATAATAACAATGATAAAGAACGATCTTTTTACATGTTCCTATTCCATTGTTTCAACTTCCTTCATTCTTTTTTAAGTTCCTTTTTCATTTTAACTCACTTTAGCTATAGCACAAATTAGAATTCTACTCTTTGACGTCTCGCGGGAGCTTAATACAAAGGGGGGATTCCCAAGTCCCCTCGCCCCGTCCACTTTTAGTCGCCTCTTACGACACGCAGGGAACACGTTAGGGCTACTCTTTGAAAGTGTGCCTGCCACCACAGGTCGCTAGCTCCCTCGTCATTGCCCATAGAGCAAAGTAATCCCCTTATTTTTTCTTTTTTTCATGTCGGCTACCCCCCCAATGGGGGAAACAGCCAGGGAAGATAGAATAGAATTCTTCTCTTACCATTTTTTAACTTTATTTTTTTTCCATCAGGCAAAGTCTTGGCCAAAGAGTGGGCGCACCTTCGTTGGGGTGTTTTCGAAGAGATCGGATATCCTGACGACCTTAACCTTCCCTTATTTTACTTGGAACAAGAAATTGTAAATAATACGGTGAAAAAAGTCCTCAAACCGAATACATGCACAGACAAGATACCTTTGGGCAGTTGGAGGTAAGTTCTACGCAAATGTAAGATGGAATAAGCAGGCATGACTAATATATGTGTGTGTGTGCATCTACTCTTCAGGCAATGTGCCTTGATCTAACTGTAGTATGTATATGATTTTTTTTATTCCTTATTGTGTATAACTTTTCTGCACACATATTTCCAGAGACATATCTACAGGTGGAGAATGCCATTTTGCTGGTGAAATACCTGGCAGGGATTGTCGTTTTGTACCGAAAACTGGTCAAAATATAATAACTTCTCTTATGGCTTACCAGTACATGGATAACGTAAGTAATTATGTCTGTCTAGAATTTACAGTTTATTTATTATTATTTTTTTAATTATATGCTCATGTTTCACGGTGAAATTTTCAAGGGCAGGTGGTTAACCCTTTTTGAAATTAACTATTGATTCTATATAGACAGCAAACATAAAAAGCTTTGTTAAAATAACCTTTGAGAGCTCAGCCATAAGGTCTGGGAATCATGATCGTTTGGATTAGAAAATAGAAGTTTTCTTAAAGAATGACATGTTCAATCAGTTTCTTTATTTTATGGTAACTAATATCTGTTTCTTTTCAAAATGAAGCATTACGCATGCGCAATTTATATGTTTTGGATCCGATTTAAGAAATTTCATACTTTTGTTCTAATCCGGTTTAAGTGAGGTTACACCAGCTTCAGTTACGATGATAAGCTCAACCGTATCTTTTTATATTTTCTATACAAAAATTACATCTCTTTCCTTGGGGTTTGCTTTGAGATATCCGCAATTACTTTATATCTCAAGAATTAGTATAACTACATGAGCTAAAGTCATATTTCATATAAAATATGTAGACTTGATTCAAGTGAATTCTTAGCTAAGATATTTTATGATGTACTGAGGAGCGGGTCTTCAGTGACCCTTAGTCTACTGTATATATAACGTTCAAAATGGTGAATATAGGACTAGTGATTCCTTTCATGACTGCATACACTATCGCAATCTAAGAAGAGCCTCTTCCTAAGAGAGATTTATCAGGAAACTAGTATAAAATATCATCTCAGAGCTAATATTTGTTTCAAAGCAACCTACGAGACGGAAATGGAAAGAACATAAATTGTAGAAGGAAGTAATAATGTAGACTGAGATACTCACATTACATTTCAGGTGAAGGAATTCTGTAACAACATTTCACTTCACGTTCACAATGATCTTGCTCCCAATCGTCAGAATCTGCTTTGAGATAATTGCATTACATTTCAGGTGAAGGAATTCTGTAACAACATTTCACTTCACGTTCACAATGATCTTGCTCCCAATCGTCAGAATCTGCTTTGAGATAATTGCATTACATTTCAGGTGAAGGAATTCTGTAACAACATTTCACTTCACGCTCACAATGATATTGCTCCCAATCGTCAGAATCTGCTATGCAATGGTCTCTCTGTGTGGGAGGTTATGGAAGCACATTCAGATTTTCAGGATCTAAGGTGAGTTCCCATAACTATCTATGTATGAGGCGAAGTCTTGAGGTCATGGATTTCTATAGTCTTGAGAGTCTTCCTTATTATATCTTATTAGGTCATGGAATTCTATAGTCTTGAAAGTATTCCTTATTATATTTTATAAATGATGTGGAATATGGAAACCCTATTTTGAAGCTAACACTCATATGGTTATTTGAATAACTCATATAATTACTTTACTGCTCTGACAGTTCCAAAAAATAGTTGGTCCAACCTGGGACTTAATATTAACCTTAATGATAATATTAGACTAAAAAGTGGATAAATCTCTCTCTCTCTCTCTCTCTCTCTCTCTCTCTCTCTCTCTCTCTCTCTCTCTCTCTCTCTCTCTCTCTCTCTCTCCGAACTTATTCTGACTGACCTATATTTCAAAGTAGTGCCATATATGTCTGAGACTTTCTTCTCTATTTTAAGCTGTGTATTTACTGAACATCTATTTTTTGGCATTTTTTTATATATCTGATTACACTTTATTCAATTATTTTATTTTTATATTACTGATCATTTCATCATTGGCATATTCTAACAGAATATTGTAGTCACCGTGGCTTAAGCGGTAGCGTCCGCGACTTTGAGGCGTCAGGTTGAGGGTTTGCGCCCCATCACGGTCTGAGGTTAGCAAGGGCATGCACTCAGGGTAATGATTGCATCTGCCAAAACAAGTCCTTCGTAAGAAGGCATCCGTCCAAGCCCTTGGTAGAAAACGGAGTACGTGACGTAAAACCAAACCAACTCCAGTTGGTGGTACTGAGATGATTATTCTTAGGTTGATTGTTGTTCTTTTTTAGTACAAAACTTCTACTCTATAATACAGTGTTTAACTCATTGCTTTCATAGTTGCCAGACACACGTGCTCTTGTTGTTCATAATGATGTTGTATAATCAGTATATCTACCTGCCAGTTCTCCTCCTTCCCCTACTCGTATATGTTCGATATTATTGCTTTCACTTGCTTTTTATTCCTATTTGTTTTTCTTTATCTCATACACGTTATTTTTGTTACGATCTCTATGGCTAGAGATTATCATCTCTCTTCTACATATCTTAAGTGTGCAGTGACATCAAATTGTTTTCTGCCTCGACGTCACATTTCTCCCTCAGTGGCTTTGTCAGTCGTCACTTTTTATTTCCTGACCCTTTATCTCGGAATACATTTTATTCTGAGAATTCTTTCACCAGTTACAACCGCACCGTCTTTTCTATATCACGTCAGTCTCTCTCTCTCTCTCTCTCTCTCTCTCTCTCTCTCTCTCTCTCTCTCTCTCTCCTCTCTCTCTCTCTCTCTCTCTCTCTCTCTCTCTCTCTCTCTCTCTCTCTCTCTCTCTATATATATATATATATATATATATATATATATATATATATATATATATATATATATATCCATGTTTCTTCCTAATTTCATGTTACTATGCCAATCAGCATTACTGGCATTAAATTTACAATATTGGCATTATAATTATTAGGTGGAAGATTAGAACGCAGGCAGTCATTTGCCTTATTTCTACTGTAGTCGTACGATCCTGTGAGTTTTAATACAAGAGTCCACATCTTAATGCGCTTGGACACGATAGTCGTAATGAATTATA
>JAXCGZ010015205.1:70000-85000 GCA_037179515.1 Halocaridina rubra | reverse complement strand
TTTATATTATTCATTCCACAACGAGACTATAGCTATAACATTTATAACAATTATTTATTGTACTATGTGTCTATTCAGTCATCTTTTATTATCTTTTGAAAACATTTTAGAATTAAATTGGGTTGGCCAGGAGAGCTCTTAATATATTTTATTTAATTTTATTTTATCAGACCTGGACAGCTCGATGTATGTTTTCCTTCAGTGACAGTTCTTTTCCTTTGCCTACATCTACACCGAATATTCTGAAGTGTTCGTTACACATTTTTTGTTATCCCTTCACGTGTGACAAGTTACAACACTCCTACCTTCGTTTTTCTTTACCATCCTTCTCATCAATATTATTTTCAGCACTGCATTATTTTGACAATTCTCTTAGCTTATCTGTGTGTTGTTTATCATTCTCTTATTTCTGCCTTGTCCTTAAGCTGCTACTTTTTTAAAATGATATCTTAGTGAATTTTTGCCATGCCAGTCTCACTCTCATAAGTTGAAATTATTTATATACATGCATATATCTATTCATATTTTTGTTCAAACATTTGGCGAAGTTATCCGTTCATCTAAAGGTTCCTTTTGGCAGGTTTTGAATGGAAGACATAATAAAGTGATCATCCTTATCAGTGATGGAGAGGAGAATATACCGCCTTATATTGATGATGTCATGAATGAAGTTGTCTCCTCTGGTACAAGGGTGGTCTCCATCGCTTACGGGTAAATGCAAAAATAAAATGTACACTGTGTTCACAGATTCGTTATTTTTCTTTTTTATAATTGTGACACCAGGACAGGCCAAAAAAAAAAAAATCTACCCTCATCGAGCCTGGGCACGAAGAAAAGTTAGAGAAATAGAGATGGGGAGTATTGTGACTTGTCATATGTGAAGGGATAATAAGACATGTGCAACGAATATTCAAGAATATTCGGTGTTGATGTAGGCATAGAAAGAGAACCGTAAATGAAGGAAGACTTAACATCGAACTGTCATAGACAATTTTATTTAAGTCCACAAGACCCTTCAGCTGTTGTATCGCAACGAGCGGTTGATGCTATGGGTCAACCTACTACATGGAATTAAAGTGGCAAGTAAACAATATCTGAGAATAATGAAATAAATATATATTAAATATCTGGTTAGTAAGTATGTAAAAATAGCAACACTTGCATGTATATAGCATGATTCTTCTTATTTTTTTTTCTAGTATATGTGGTAATATACAAGTCAGGTGAATTTCAGCAATACCTAGAAAGTCAAAATAAAGTCTCGATATTAGAAGTGTCTCTTCTTCATGCATGGCTTGCAATATATGTAATGCGTGATCAATATTTGTTTTATCTCCTTTATTCTCTTCACTCGCCATTTCTCAAACGGTCTTAGAAACTATAATTATCATTTCAGCAATTATGAGTCAAGTTTCTCCACTTTTTATAATTATGATTCTGTTTTTTTTTACAACTCTCTGAATTCTTGATCTAAAACCTGAAGTGGAATAGAAAGATCTGGGAGAAACTGAGTGCTTAATGTTGCCGTATTGAAAACCATGAATTGAAATTCCATTATGTCAAGTTATTATGAATAATAATGTGTGTCTTGTCATCTACGCTCATAAAATGGCCAATATGTGAATGTTATGTCTAAGAAAACTAGGGCCATCATTTTAATATTCATTCAGAAGAATGTCTCTAGCCCATACTTCTCTCTTTAGTAGGGGATCATCATTGAGAAAACATTCTTGCTCTCGTCAGTAGCATAAATATTCACTTGATTAATTGAAGTCATTCTAGGACTTAACAATTTTATCTCTCATTTTATCAATACTCTGATTTAAGATTTAATTCTTTGCAACATTTCCTCTTGAGTATTAGTATTAATAACGTTTACAGATATATCCAGTCATCTACTGTGGTAATTGGAAGAGTAAAAAGGTTTCTCATATTATTACCTTTGAATTAAACTCTCTCTCTCTCTCTCTCTCTCTCTCTCTCTCTCTCTCTCTCTCTCTCTCTCTCTCTCTCTCTCTCTCTCTCTCTCTCTCTCTCTCTCTCTCTCTCTCTCTCTCTCTCTCTTCTATTGTAACTTTTTAATTCATTGCATTTGATGTAGGGATAAGGCAGCACAAAAACTGGAGGAGCTGGCGCAGAACACCGGTGGGAAATCATATATAGTTTACGATAATGATGATGGCACCATGGCTGATGATGCCTTTGATGGCGCCCTCACATACCAACCAGGCGACTCTTTATCCAACGTCACTGTTGAGGTTAGTGTACAAAGATGAACTATTAATCTACTGATATTTTCCTGCTATTCAATTGCTATTCAGATGACACGGCACTGGTGACTGATGCTGAGAATGAACTGAGTCATTTTTTGACTGAGATTGTTAGGGTGTGTGAAAGAAAGTTGTGAGTGAATATGAGAAAAAGTAAAGTCATGAGATGCACGGGGAGTGTTGATGTTGGAAGATTGCATGTATGAGTCAATGGGTAGTTGCTTGAAGAAGTTGAGAATTTTAAGTATCTGCGGTCACCTGTAGAATGGAATGGACGAGTAGATGCAGAGGTGAGTCATAGAGTGAAGAAAGCGAGTAAATGTCTAGGTGGGATGAAAAGCGTGATGAGAAATAGGTATTCAGGAATGAATGCAAAGAGAAGGATATATGAAAGTGTGACTGTGTCAACAACACTGAATGGAACAGAGACTTGGATTGTAAGAGAGAATGAAAAGAACAAGTTGAATGTAAAGGAGATGAGGTGTTTGAAAAGGATGAGTGGTGTATCTAAAATACATAGAGTGAGAAATGAGGAGGTGAAACAGAGAACTTTTGTCGAAAGGAAACTGTCGGATGGATAAGAGAGTATTGAATTGGTTTGAACACATGGAAAAGTGAATGATAAACGAATTGTGAAGAGAGTGTTGAATACAGAAGTGAAAGACCAAAAGGAAGATCTAAAATAAGACAGGTGTGTGTTGTGAAATAGGCTTTGGAAGCACATGAAATGCCAATGAAGCAGGGAAGAAGACGTGCAATAGATAAGAATGGGAAGAAGATGATTGTGTATAGCTGACGCGGACCAAAAGAATTTCTCGCACCTGCTATCTCAGTGAACTGTAATGGACGGGTGTGAGGGGAATTTCCATTTGATGAAGTGGTGGGAGTAAACCAGCTTTGGCTATTGGGCTCGCCGTAAAATATCCTTGCCCACGTACCTTGTAGGTGTCTCAAGCAAAGTGGTAGGAGGAAAAATGTGGCAGCCCTTTATTCCTGAGGAACGAAGAGGAGTAATTGAGGAATGTGTTGATCGTGGTGAATGTGTTTCTTGGCTTGGCCACCCCCCATTGCAAGGGGGAATGGGGCCATATATATATATATATATATATATATATATATATATATATATATATATATATATATATATATATATATATATATATATATATATATATATATATATATATAGTCTTTGCCTTCCATTATCTTTTTATGCAATCATAACCTTTCCAAGTGTGAACTTCACAGTGCTGTAAGCATTTACTTTAAAGAATTTTACATATCTATATATACCATTGGATATCATATAGCAATATTAAAACTTAATGCTAAATATAATCTTGCCTGAGGAGTTCATGTTAATATTATGAATTTCATGCTCTTGCCTCTAGATAACATATTGAAATTCATTCTGAAATTCAAATGCGATAGTCATGTCACAGGGATTTTTTTTTGTCGCACTACAGAATAATTATTTATTTGATTAAAATTATATACGATTTAATTAATAATCCAGATACAACGTAAGGTTATAGAAATGGTCAAGCCCTGCACTCATATATAATCATTTCTTCCAGATATATGAATATTCGTACCAAGGACCTAACAAATTCGCAAATGGTAATTTTACTGTGGACGCGACTCTAGGACGCAATCTTACCTATCACCTGGACACGAATTTCGCTTCTCACATCACAACTCCTCCTGTTCTCGTATCTCCCAATGGAACTGTCTATAACACATCTAGTCAAGACTCTACTGTCAATCTTTGGACTATTCATGTCGACTTTGCTAAGGTAAGGTATCCTCATGTTTCTATTCTGCCAGTTTTTCATATTAAAATTTACCACCGTTGTCTTAAAAAAAGACACATATAGGGCATAGCACCAGTCTTATCTCTTATCAAACTGTGACGTAATAACTGCAAAGTCCACACGCCCGTACACACATACATCCAATATGATCCCATTCAATCTTATCCTTATGTTTTAATAAGTACTCTACAAAGAGGCCAGCAAAATTAAGACACTTACTCACTTTCCAGGACATGCGAGTAAATACATTCCAATTACCATGTAGTAGGTTGGCCAATGGCACCAGTCGCCCGTTGCAGTACTACAGTTGAAGGGTCTTGTTGACTTAAATAAGACTGTCCTGGACAGTTGGATGTTAAGTCTTCCTTCTGTTACGGTTCTCTTTCTATGCCTACATCAGCACCGAATATCTTGGATATTCGTTACACATGTCTTATTATCTCATCACATCTGACAAGTCACAGCACTCCCCATCTCTGTTTCTCTCTTTGTTTCCTTCGTCCCCAGGCTTGATGAGGGTAGATTTATTTATTTATTTTTTTTGGCCCGTCCTGGTGTCACAATCATAAAAAAAACACATATATCAATAACGTGTCCACAGTTCTAGCAACAAAGGAGAAACTCGCGAAAACACAAATAGTGTAATAGCAGCAAGCAAATAAAGCGATTAGATTAGTTCAACAGAAAAGCAAACAGAACATAAAGGTAGAATTTTTATCTGATAAATAAGCATATTAATATTACAAATAAACCTATCTAGGGAATTATAAGAAAGAAACGAAATGAAGAAAAAGAGCATTCCTTCCTGACAGGAATATGCGACAGCTTATGTACGTCTAATATCCCATGATTATTCTCTGGATTCACGGGAAATCTTTATATTGAAATACTTTCCAGACACAAAGATTTTTTTTATTGTCTAATTATCGTTACTTTATATTTCTGTAACTTTCTCTTTCTTTTTTTCTCTCTCTCTATATATATCCATTTTTCAACCAAGGGTTAGGACGGTTGCCTTCTTACGAAGGACTTGTTTTGGCAGATGTAATCGCTATCCTGAGTGCATGCCCTTGCCAACCTCAGACCGTGAGGCCATACTTATTTTTTTTATTGTGTAATTATCGTTAATTTATATTTGTGTAACTTTGTCTCTCCTTTTCTCTCTCTCTCTATATATATTATCCATGTTCCGGGTTTACGTCACGGACTCCCTTTTCAACCAAGGGCTAGGACGGTTGCCTTCTTCCGATGGACTTGTTTTGGCAGATGTAATCGTTACCCTGAGTGCATGCCCTCAGACCGTGACGCCTCAAAGTCGCGGACGCTACCGCTTGAGCCACGGTGACTACATGCAATGAAATCTTTGTCATTTGCAAATTATGACTAGCGTGATCTTGATACTTGTTTGTTTCATGTAGACGTGATTCGCATATCAGAAATCTCCGCTGCAACAAGAATATGCAAAGTTTACTTAATGCTACTCTAAAAGACGACTTAACCGTGTTACAATAAATCCATCATTATAAAGTGAATAACTAACACATAAGTTATATCCCTTGAGGTTAGCAAGGGCATGCACTCAGGGTAACGATTACATCCACCAAAATAAGTCCTTCGAAAGCAGGCAACCGTCCTAGCCCTTGGTTGGAAAGGGAGTCTTTGACGTAAAACCGGTACGAACACACACACACACACACACACACGCACACACACACACACACACACACCACACACACACACATATATATATATATATATATATATAAATACTATATATATATATACTATATACATATATATACATATAAACATATATATATATATATATATATATATATATATATATATATATATATATATATATATATATATATATATATATATATATATATATATATATATATATATATCTTCTTCTTCGTCTACATCTTTTCCCACTTTTATGTGGGGTCGATGTTTCTGGCCAGTTTTCTCCATTTGTTTCTGTCCCATACCTCATCACCCAACAAACCTTTAGACCTCAGGTCGTCATTGATGCAATTCATCCACCTACGCTTTGGTCTCCCTCTCCTTCTCCTACCCTGTATATCCATTTCCATCACCCTCCTCCCAACATACTGTTCATCCCTCCTAACGACATCACCATGCCATCTTAGTCTACTTTCTTGTATCTTATCTGATATTTCTCTAACTTTTGAGGTACCTCTAATTACCTCGTTTTTGATCTTATCGCTTCTTGTCACCCCACACATCCATCTCAACATCCTCATCTCTGCCACATCCAGTTTTTTCTCTTGTGTCTTCTTTATTGCCCATGTCTCTGCTCCATACATCATCGCAGGTCTCACAACTGTCTTATGCACTTTACCCCTCAACTTAATCACTATTCTCCTGTCGCACAGCACCCCAGACACTTTCTTCCAGTTCTTCCATCCCGCTTGTATTCTGTGGGTTATTTCTGACTCTAGGTCACCATCCTCTGTTACTGTTGATCCCAAATACTTGAACTTTTCAACTCTTTTCAACACCTTCCCCTGCAAATTGACCTCCCCATCCTCATCATCTCTCAACCTCAAGTACTCTGTCTTCTTCCTGCTGATTTTCAGTCCTCTATCCTCCGTCACTCTTCTCCACTCCTCAAGCTTCTCCTCCACTACCTCTCGTCTGTTACTACACAGTACAATGTCATCTGTAAAGAGCATACACCATGGAGACTGATCTCTAATACCCTGGGTCACTACATCCAAGACCAGATCAAATAGATATGGACTCAAAGCAGACCCTTGGTGCAGACCAACATTTACTGAGAGACTTTTCGTCAAGCCCACAATGCTCTTAACATTTGCCTCTGCCCTCTCATACATATTTTGGATGATTCTTGCATATTTCTCGGGGACTCCCTTTTCTCTAATACACCTCCACACCTCTTGACGTGGTACTCGATCATATGCCTTTTCCAGGTCAATAAAGACCATATGCAGTCCTTTCTGTTTCTCCCTATGCTTTTCCATCATTTGTCTCAAGGCAAATATGGCATCCACTGTCCCTCTTCCAGGCATGAAGCCAAACTGTTCATCCCCAATTGTCGTTACCTCTCTGAGTCTCCTCTCCATGATCTTCTCTCATATCTTCATAGTATGACATAACAACTCTATACCTCTATAGTTTCCACACTCCTGAATGTCTCCCTTCCCTTTATAGCTTGGGATGATTAAGCTTCCTATCCATTCCTCTGGCATCTTTTCCTGACTAAAGATCTTTTGCATTAAGTCCCACAAGATATCTATGCCTTCCTCTCCAAGACTCTTCCATACCTCCACTGGCCTCTTATCAGGTCCTGCTGCCTTTCTATTTTTCATTTTCCTTACTGCCCGCTCTACCTCCCTTCTAGCCACTGTTGTTGTAACTGCTTCATTTGGAAGTCCATCTTCAAATACTGCTCTTGGGTTTTCTTCATTTAAGTAATCCTTCAAAATAAGTTTCCCATCTGCTTTTTATTTCATCCTCTTCTGCTAGAACTACTCCATAGTCATCCTTTATTTGTCTTACTTGGGTCAAGTCCTTGGTTGCAGCATCTCGAGCCTTGGCAATTCACCATATTTTCTTCTCTCCTTCTGGTGTTTCCAGCTCTTCATAGACTTCATTCAATTTCTCTGCCTTTGCTTTTGCTTCTGCTCTCCTTGCCTCCTTCTTTGCCTGCTTGTACTCTTCTTTATCCTGCTCCAGGCCTGATAAATCTGCCTTTTTCTTAGCTTCTTTCTTGTTCTTCACCCATTCTTGCACTTCCTCATTCCACCACCATGACTCTTTATCATTTGGAGGTTTCCTTCCTGATGACTTTCCAAGTACCTCCTCATCAACCCTCAAAATCACCTTACTATTCTCTGTCCACCATTCTTGTACATCTTCATGCAACCTTATCGCTTCCAACACTCTTCCCTTAAACATAGCTCTCAGCTCTGCATCTTTCATTCTCCACCACTTTATCTTTGGGTCCATCCTCGGCTTCTTACATTTCCTACATTTCCTGAGCCTGCAATCAGTTATTACTAGCCTATGTTGCACTGCTACACTCTCCCCATTTATTACTTTACAGTTGCTAGTCTCCTTCAGATGGTCTCTCCTACACAACAATAAATCTATCTGGCTCTCCCTTCCACCACTACCGTATGTAATCAATCTGTTTTCCTTTTTCTCAAAGAAAGTATCGACCAATGCCAGATCAAATGCCACTGCAAAATCAATCACTCTCTCTCCCCCCCTCATTTCTCTCGCCCACCCCCCAGCCCCAATGAACTCTACCTATCCCATCCCTCCCAATTCCCAAGTGGCCATTTAGATCTCCTCCCAAAATTACCCTCTCCCTTATAGGATTTGTTCTAAGCTCCTGGTCCATTTCCTCCCAAAATGCATCCTTCACCTCCGCTGTAAAACCAGTTTGTGGGGCATAGGCACATACCACATTGACTACCGTTTCTCCCAGTCCCAGCTTTAAACTCATAATTCTGTCACTCTTTCTATTCACACCAAGTAACCTTTCTTTCTGGTCTTTGAATAGTATTATTCCTACACCATTCCTCCATTCTTCATTTGCTCCACTATAGAACAATTTGCAACCCTCACCCAGTTCCCTCGCCTTATTTCCTTTCCACCTGGTCTCCTGCACACACAGCACTCCAATTCTCCTCCTCTCCATCAGGTCCACCAATTCTCGCCCCTTCCCAGTCATCGTCCCCACATTAAGAGTGCCTACCCGCAGCACCACCTCTGACACTCTCCCTCGAGCTTGCCTCTTTAACCCAGCCTGCCCATGACTGGGTAGCCCTTGCTGTCTATTCGGAGGGGTAAGGCGAAGCCCAAACGCGTCGTCTTAAGGGGAACGCCCTAGTATGGTGAATATTCTCGTTATCTGTACTGGCCATATTTTGGTTTTGGCAAAATTTTTATGGCCGGATGCCTTTCCTGACGCTAACCCTCTCCATCTACCCGGGCTTGGGACCGGCACCAAGTTGAGGCTGGCTTGCCCCCTCAGTGGCTGGGTTATATATATATATATATATATATATATATATATATATATATATATATATATATATATGTATATATATATATATGTATGTATGTATGTATGTATGTATGTATGTATATATATATATATATATATATATATATATATATATATATATATATATATATATATATATATATATATATATATATATATATATATATATATATATATACATACATACATACATACATACATACATACATATATATGTATATATATATATATATATATATATATATATATATATATATATATATATATATATATATATATATATATATATATATATATATATATATGTATATATACATGTTTATTTATTTCTTTATTTATCTATTTATTTATTCACAATGAAAAGATTATGTTAATAATACACTATTATCCACGAAAAACTTGTCGATCCTCAGGGAATCGAACTCGCGTTGCAGGCAGAGTTCATGCAACCTTACCGACTGACTTACTACAGCAGAAAAAAAATAGCATATAATTGTACAACCAGTGCATGCAATAATGTTTCCCGTCGTTTTGTTATCAAGCTGTTGCAGTTGTACATGGAGTTTAAGTATATAATATTCGTAATGAAACCGCGAGTTATTATACACTGTTCCCACAAAAAATATGTTGAACTTCAAGAAAATCAAAACAGCGTTACAAACTATAAGTTCATGCCGCCTTACAGATTGAGTGACAACAGCGGGTAAAAATCTGTATATCATATCACTGCTAGAACGTGCAAACAATTTTCCCATCAATCTTATATTAATATGTTACAGTTGTACGTTGTAGGTTATATATATATATATATATATATATATATATATATATATATATATATATATATATATATATATATATATATATATATATATATATATATATATATATATATATATATGCATATACATATGACCTCATTCCCTCGTAAGATGAGGTGACCGAACCAAGAAACACGCATTCACCACGAACCGAGCATACCTAAACCACTTCTATTAACTCCTTGAGGATAAAGGATTGCCAAATTCTCCCCCTTCCACCCTGCTTGGGTCACCCACAAGGTATGCTGGAGAGGATATTCTACAATTAGGCCCGATAGACGCAGCTGGTTTACCTCCACCACTTCATCACATGGCAAGTCCCCTCACACCCGCCCGTCGCAGGTCACTGAGCTAGCAAGTGCGAGAAATCCCTTTGGCGAGCTTCATCTATACACAGTTTTCTTCCACTCATTCCTGACTCTTGCACACACTCTTCCCTGCTCCACTGATATACCACATACATGCAATGCCTTTTTCACGCCATCCATCCATCTCATTCTAGGTCTCCCTCTTGACTTAACTGCAATCACTACTGCACTCCACACTCTCTTCATTATTCGTTCATCACTCATCCTTTCCATGTGTTCAGAGCAACTCAACATTCTCTGATCTAACCTATCTGACAGCTCCTTAGAACACACGCTCTCTGCCTGACATTCTCATTTCTTAATTTATATATTCTAGATACATTAGTCACACATCTCGAACTCCTCATCTCCATTACATTCAACTTGTTCCTTTCATCCTCAATTGCACTCCAAGTCTCTGCTCCATACAATGCTGTCGGGACAATCACGCCTTCATATATCCTTCTCTTGGATTCATTCCCATTTATCTATTTCTCATTATGCTGTTCAACCCACCTAGACACGTACTTACTTCCTTCATTCTATGACTTATCTTTGCATCCCCTCGTCCACTCCTTGATACATGCGACCCAAGATACTGAAAACTCTCAACTTCTTCAAACAACTCCCCATTCACCCATATATTTAATCTGCCAACATTAACACTCCTTATGCATCTCATGATTTTACTGTTACCAATACTCATGCTTTTTTCTTTCACACATCTTAACAAACTCAGTTACCAAATGATTCAGTGCAGTATCATACACAATAGCACCTGATTCAATTTCCACGATCTTCCATCCTCACCCACTAGTTCCAAGCCTGTCTAATACTCATTCATTTACTTTCCTTACCACTCCATCCATATACATATTAAACTACCATGGCAACATTACACAACCTTGATATAACCCTACATTCACCTCAGACCAATCGCTTATACCATTACTAACTCCCACACATGCTCTACTATTCATGTAAAGACTCTTCACTGCATTTAACAAACTTCTTATTATTCCATTCAGTTGCAAAACACTCCACAACCCCTCTCTATCTACCCTGTCATACGCTTTCTCTAAGTCCATAAAAGCCCAAAAAGTGTCCCCACCTTTCTCCAAGAACTTCTCACACACATGTCTTACCACAAAAACCTGATCCACACATCCTTTTCCTCTCCTGAACCCACACTGTTCTTCCCCAATCAATCTCTCAGTACTCTTCCTAATTCTCTCAGTTAGCATTCTTCCATACACCTTACCAACTACACTCAACAAATTAATTCTTCTAAAGCTATTACACTCATACTTATCTCCTTTCCCTTTTGTAAAGTAAAGCTACACATGCACTCCTCTAATCAACTGGGACCCTACCTTTCCTGAAACATTCACTCAACAACCTAATCATCATTCTACTAATGCCTCTCCGCCTTTTGATAAGCATTCAACATGACACCCATCTATCCCTGGTACTTTACCTGCTTTCATTGCTCTCAAGGCCAAATGTACTCCTCTTTTGTTATTTTTCTATCATTCTTATCACCTATCATTGGCATTCTCCATTTGTTAACCATAGTCACAATCTCTGCCTCTCAATCATTTTCCTCATTTAGCAATTACTTGAAATATTCAGCTCATCTTTCTCTCACCTTTATTTCATCTACTAGCAATTACCCATTTACTCCTCTTACCCCACCCCTCCCTACCGGACGCACCTTTCCTCACTCTTTTCGCTTCCTTCAAAAACATATTTTTATTCCTTTCAAAATTCTCAGACAAGTGTCTACCCCACCCTACATCTGCTTTTCTCTGTGCCTCCCTCACCATGTGCTTTGCACAATACCTTTCACACCCCTCTACATTACCTACAAATACTCCCTATCATATCCTTATTGCTTTCATTTACACCACAACCACGCACATTCAGAGACCCAATGAGTAGGGTTCTGGTTGCATCTCTCCTGCCAGAATACCTCCACATTTTTTGGTCACTCGTAGGATGAAAAATACAGAGAAGGGGATTCCCAGTCCCCTCGTTCCCCCCATTTAGTCAACTTCTACGGTGCGCAGGGGAACACGGAGGAAGTATTCTTAACCTTCCCTCATAAATAAATCCTCACAAGCCATATATTTCCTCCCATCTCTTCTCCTTGATCTTCAGAATGGCACCTGGTTCTGGATGGTGGGGCTCTCAGGTAACTTTCAACGTGTCATCCGAGTGAGTGTTACTGCCCAGGCTAAAGATCCAGAGACATTGCCCATATATACATTATCCTGGGTATGTAAAACAACGTTATTCAAATACACTTTTATTGGTTACTTAGCTTTAGAATTTTTCGCATTACGTGATTCTTAAGAGTTTTTGACTATTAAGAATTTGTTTTATTAGAGGTACTTAGCACATGTAGTAGGCTTTATTATTATTATTATTATTATTATTATTATTATTATTATTATTATTATTATTATTATTATTATTATTATTATTATTATTATTATTATTATTATTATTATTATTATTATTATTATTATTATTATTATTATTATTATTATTATTTAAAAAGCTGTGATTTCAACATATTCTTTTGATACCCATTTAAATAAAGATATTGATACTATATTTCGAGTTTGTATATATAAGACTTTTCATATCCAAATTAAATGTCTTACCTTTTACATTGACTAAACGACAAATATTTTCAACTTCATCCACGTCTTGCTCTTTTTTTAGGGAGTTTTTTTTCTTTTTTTTTCCTTGCAGATAAGCACGGCATCAACAGACGTGGATGCAAGTGTAATCCCAGTAATCATCTTTGCCAAGGTGTCTCAAGGTGCCATGCCTGTTGTTGGAGCCAGAGTTAGGTAAGTGTATGTCAATATCACATATAAACTTAACCTGAGTAGTACCATATTCAATGTAAGTATGCTGGTGTAAATATAATTTGTTCTAATATCTATAATATTTTTTTTCTCATGTGTGAGAATTGGGTAATGCCTGCATTACATCTTTGCTTTCCCTTCAGTGATGGATTGGATTCGGTTTTACGTCACGAACTCCCTTTTCTACTAAGGGCTAGGACGGTTGCCTTCTTACGAAGGACTTGTTTTGGCAGATGTAATCGTTACCCTGAGTGTATGCCGTTACTAAACTCAGTCCGTGACGGGGCGCGAACCCTCGACCTGCCGCCTCAGAGTCGCAGACGCTACCATTTTGCCACGGAGACTACCTTTACTTTCCCTTCAGTGATATCAGTATATGACTCTTACAACCGGCAATGAAACATTTTTTGTTTTTTATGAGTGACACCGGGACAGACAGAAACTGCCCTCATCAATAAAAACAAACTTTATTTCCATTTCAATACAATGGGTATTCGTCAGCCAGGGCAAGTCCCAACCCCCCACTGTGGTGTCCAACCACAGCAGTTCCTGCCAGTAAACAGCTTAAACTCTCGGTCCTGGACGGGAACCGATCTTTCGACCTCGTGAATGTGAAGCCAGTGCGTTACCACTGTACTAGCCAGCAGGCCAGCAGGCCCAGGCACGAGAAAATACCAAGACGAAGGAAAAGAAAAAGGTTAAGAACAAGGCAGAGATAAGGTAATGTCACACAAAGGAAAACGACAGACAGAAAAAACAGTCAAAGTACAGAGGACCCAGAGATATGGAGGACTAGGCTCTGAGATGACGATAGATCTGCTTTTTGAAGGATGAAAGCTCATAAGAATTAGAAAAGACAGAAAGAGTAAGAGAGTTCCAGAGTCTGGAGGTAGATGGGAAGAAGCAGTCGCTGCACCGACCAATCCGCGGGCTACAAATCTCCACACAGTACCTGTGAGATGAGGCCGCTGGTGTATTACAAATTAAGGTGCAGTGATTACTTTTTTTTTTTCATTTCCTGAGTCTTGAACTCTCTTCCTCCTTCTGTAATCCCTAACTCTTATGATTTTTCTTCCCTCAGAAACAGATGTATCATCATCTTGGGGTCTATTTCTTGTCATATTTCTAGTGATCTATTACTGTAACTATTCATTCTACCTTTCTATTTAATGGTTTATAATTCTCTTATATCTTCGAAGTCACCGTGGCTCAAGCTGTAGCGTCCGCGACTCTGAGGCGTCAGGTCGAGGATTCGCGCCCTGTCACGGTCTGAGGTTAGCAAGGACATGCACTCAGGGTAACGATTACATCTGCCAAAACAAGTCCTTCGCAAGAAGGCAACCGTCCTAGCCCTTGGTAGAAAAGGAAGTCCGTCACGTAAAACCGGAAAAATTCTCTCATATCTTCATTTCTTCTTCCGTCGCACTCATGAAAAGAAAAATATATGAAGTTTTTTTTTTAATACCTGTGCTTAAAATAGTGCTAATTTATAAATATTTAAGATATTGTCTCTTTCAATTCTTTTCAGAGCTTACATTACCAGACCCTATAGCACTAACACTGCTGTTGAAATCGACCTTAAAGATAATGGTCAAGGAGCAGATGTACAAATGGGAGATGGTATATACTCCCGTTACTTTACCCTTTTCACAACAACTGGAAGATATGCTGTTAAAGCACAGGTTAGTATAAAATTTCATTAAATATTTCTTCATTTTATAAAATTGCAAGGCATTTCCAACCACTTAAGCCAACTAAAACTGACTTCACTCTGGGAATTTCATTTTTTTTCTTTAAGCAACGC
>JAXCGZ010015205.1:47500-62500 GCA_037179515.1 Halocaridina rubra | reverse complement strand
TAACGATTACGTCTGCCCAAAACAAGTCCTTCGCAAGAAGGCAACCGTCCTAGCCCTTGGTAGATAAAGGGATTCCGTGACGTAAAACCGGAACATTATGAGTTTATATAATTCAGATCTGGTCTCTGAAGGTAGGTGCCATCATATAAAGACACAACACAGATTTGATTTAAATCATGTTCTACAAACCACATGTTTATGTGTGATTGTCATGACTCACTCTTTTACACTCACCAAAAAAAAAAAACAACAAATGTCCACGTGGTCTGTACATGATTTTTCTTGTGCTATTGTTAATATTATTGTAATTTTCATTGTCATTAGTTGTTGGGCGGGATTGTTAGCTTGCTAACAAGCTCCATTTGATGTAATTACCTATTATGCCAATAAACTTTTTAAATTGAATTGAATAGGTTAAAACTTATCCTCCATGCTAAGCAGTCTTGGGAAGGGGTAACCTGCAATTGAAAATTGATAACATGATTGCCTAGTCATCCTACAGGAGTTTATGTCCATTGACCTGTCTTTCTGCCTTTCTGTATTTGGCCATCTGATAAATAATATGTGACAGAATTAGCTAGCGATGTGGATCCGACTGTGCCAGACAAATATATACGAGCATTATGTTGTTGTTCCGGTTTTACGTGACGGACTCCCTTTTTTATTAAGGGCTAGGCCGGTTGCCTTCTTGCAAAGGACTTTGTTTTGGCAGATGTAATCGTTACCCTGAGTGCATGCCCTTGCTAACCTCAGACCGTGACGGGGCGCGAACCCTCGACCTGACGTCTCACAATCGCGGACGCTACCGCTTGAGCACGGTGAGTACTACATACGAGCATTATGCAGTCGGCCTTTTTGGGATACCATACGATTAAAATATAGGAAGGAAAGAATAATAATTACGTCTTTACATGCTGTGACACAGCGTAGCTGGGAAACATAGACTAATTATGGCTTATATCTTTAATGTTAACAGGTATAGTAGTCTCCGTGGCTCAAGCGGTAGCGTCCGCGACTCTGTGTTGGAAGGTCGAGGGTTCGCGCCCCGTCACGGACTGAGGTTAGTAAGGGCATACACTCAGGGTAACGATTACATTTGCCAAAACAAGTCCTTCGCAAGAAGGCAACCGTCCTAGCCCTTAGTAGAAAAGGGAGTTCGTGACGTAAAACCGAATCATCAATCATCTTTAATGTTAACAGGTGACGAAGGTGCCTCTTTCTGGTGATGTTGCTGCTCCATCACGTGTGCTTAATTTGCAAGTTTCCCCAAACAATTATACTTCACTTAACCTCAATTGGACTGCACCGGGAGATGACTATGACATTGGCACAGGTTAGTCAACTTTTCCTTTTTTTTTTAGATTCTCCACCCACGGATGGGTGGAACGGGTCATGGAGGACCCATAGGGCGGTTGCCAGCCGGCACAGGCCCTAACCCCCACTGTGGTGCTCAGCCACAGCAGTAACCTCCCCAGTAAACAGCTTAAACTCTCTTGCCTGGACAAGGCGCTATCCGTCGACCTGGCGAATGTGAGGCCAGCACGTTACCACTGTACTAGCCAGGAGGCAGGTTAGTTAACACATCCTCTGACTAAATGCTCGCTAAATGGTATATCATTGTCATTGTATCTGTCACTGATATGCATTTCTTCTTTGATAACGGAACATTTTAATCATAACCCTAAATGTCAGTTATCATTAGACTTATATTTCATGCTGATTTGTGCTATAATTCAGAGAAAATTGAACTTATACTGTATTATGTAGTTGCTAAGTTGTCATCACTGCTTAGCCATATTAGTTCCTCTTATATTTTATGCTGACTTGTGCTATAATTCAGAGAAAATTGAACTTATGTTGTATTATGTAGTTGTTAAGTTGTCATCACTGCTTAGCCATATTAGTTCCTCGGCAATCTGAGTTTTGTATTCAGGTCTGGTTGCAAAAACCTTCTGGAGAATATATTAACTGTTAAAAAAAACTTTGAACACCAAAAATATATGGCTGTCATTTTTTTTCCATAGTAGGATTTTATGGGATAATTCTTTTATGTCCTCCATGCATGCTATGAGATTTACAATAATAGTTTTTTTTTTTAAATGCATTGTCCATATCGGTGAGTACTTCTGCAAAGCTGGAGTCATTGAGAGTGATCTGTCTGTTGTTTGGTCTGTTTAAGTTCTCGGATATGAAATTCGTATGAGCACCAATCGCAATGATCTCTTGGAGGACACATTTAATGGTACAACCAACAGTACTCTTCTTCTTGGGCTCAATGAGTCCATGAACATGACTGAGATCATTGTTGAGGCAGGAGAGACGGCCTACTTTCTAGTCCAGCTGCAACGACCTATTGATGAAGGAACTGTGTACTATTTTGCCTTACGTGCCACGGACCATGCTCTTCAACAGAGGTAAATGCAATTTTTTTTTCTTTTACGAAGTCTCATATAAACCTCTTTAAAACATGGTATGTAGTCACCGTGGCTCAAGCGTCAGGCCGAGGGTTCGCGCCCCGTCACGGTCTGAGGTTAGCAAGGGCATGCACTCAGAGTAACGATTACATCTGCTAAAACAAGTCCTTTGCAAGAAGGCCACCATCCTAGCCCTTGGTTGAATAGGGAGTCCATGAATTAAAACCGGAATATATATATATATATATATATATATATATATATATATATATATATATATATATATATATATATATATATATATATATATATATATATATATATATATATATATATATATATATATATATAATATATATATATATATATATATATATATATAATATGTAGATGCCATTTTATTAGTTGAATGAATCTTGGTCATTATGATGTGATGCAAGGTTGGTAATATTAGTTAATTTCTTCAAGATTTAATATATTTCAATCTGGTGCTAAGAAAATATGCATTTCATTTATGTTATTTTTTTTTTATGAAAGGCCCTAGAACATCGCACAGTATATAAAGGAATTTTCTTAATATTAATTTTTTTTCTCTCACTCTTTTAGTAAAGTGTCCAACATAGGCTTGTTGTTTATCGATAAAGTCAGCCCTAAGCCTGATGACGGTCTGCCATCTTGGGCCGTAGCTCTTATTGTTATTGGAACCTTAATGATTATCGCCCTCATCGGTGCAATAATCTACATTTCTGACACTTTTGGGCTTAGGTCCAGAAATCCTGCTACATCTTCGACTCCCGGATCCCAATTTTAGTCCATAAAAAGTTTTTTTTTCAACTGACTCTGCAGATGCAGCTGTGGTAAAATGCAATAGAATGTGGAGTTGGCAGTGCTTATGTCTGTAGGGAAAATATAGTCAAACATATAAGATCAATCTTTAGACGAAACTTTTCACATTGGGCTAAAACGACCATATTTGGCACATAGCTTCCTTACTGTCCATATAGCCATATAAGATGAACAACTAGGTGGACTATTGCCAAGAAGTGTGATTTATTAATGATATTGACACCGTCGATATCGTGAATATTATATTTTTCATAAACTTCATGATAAAACCTATATTTGCTTCCTATATCTATGGTTTCATGGTTAAAGATTCATTCAAAATCATTCAAACTTCTGACATGTTTTTTGAAATTTACCCATGTACAAATTAGGAGCTGACATTAGGGGAAAAATCAGTGTTTTCCCTGACAGTAGGGAAAAAATCAGTGTTTCCCCTGACATTAGGGGAAAATCAGTGTTTCCTCTGACATTAGGGGAAAAATCAGTGTTTTCCCTTATCTTTTGCACGGAGAGTGATATTATCACAAATAGCATTTCTGTATATAATTTTCATGGTTAACGATTAATGTAAAGCTTTTAAGAAAATCGAATAATGTTAATATTAATTTTGTCAGACGGTGAAATTAATTGTCATCTATATCTCTAGAATGAATCATGATGATATGGAAAATATGGTACAGTATTTGGATATAGTTTTTTTTATATGGTAAATAATTAAACATATATATATATATATATATATATATATATATATATATATATATATATATATATATATATATATATGTGTGTGTGTGGATATATATATATATATATATATATATATATATATATATATATATATATATATATATATATATATATATATATATATATATATATATATATATATATATATATATATATATATATATATATATATATATATATATATATATATATATATATATATATATATATATATATATATATATATATATATATATATATATATATATGCATGATAACTGAACTGTTACCTTACAGTCTAAAATGGTAGGAAAATGCCCATTAAAGAAAATAACGAAAAAATATTTGAGGTACTTTTTAATTTCGTGACTTTATCTGGTCTCCTTCTCATTATACTTTGAGAAGGTGACCAGATAAGGTCGCAAATTTAATAAGTGCTTCAAATATTGTTTTCGTTATTTTGTAGCTCGAGTTGCCCAAGGAGGAATAAGAAAATATGACCACATCACACCAGCTCTCAATAAATTTGGGTGTCTGCGGGCAGAAAAAAAGGTCGCGTATGCTATTTATGTTTCTGTATACAAATTTTTGAACCATCATTATCCTAGCTGGCTATTCAATTTAAAAACAGTCAGGGATATAAGGGAAACCAACACAAGACAGAGAAGTGAGCTCTTTATTCAGAGAGCAAACAGAGAAGCAGGTTCAAAGATGATCACTATCAAAGGGCCAACACTCTGGAACAATATCCCAGAGCATATTAAAAATTCATCCTCCTTCACAGCTTTCTAAGCAAACTATATAGTTTTCTTTTAGACAAAGAGTTGCTACTCACACACTAATTAAACTTAATGAATTAATGCAATTTCCCTTAACACTAACCATTCTATACATAAATTGATATCGCCTTCTTTGTTCTCTTAAGTTAAGAACTAATTATTTCTATTGTAAGGAATACAAATATGGTGATTATGCCGATAATAACGATCCTGTATATAGTGTTACTACTACTACTTTATTATTGACATTATTGTTAACATTTTTATTATAGTATGATTATTGATATTATAAATTGCATACGCATCTGTTAACTCAAGGTAATCTTCATTTTCTAGGAAAGCTATATTTCTTTTAACAGTATGTATTACCCTTTTGCTTATTAGTTCAATTACATGTCTACTTGTAAGTTACTCTTAGTTTTGTAAACGAACAGCCAATGTACAAAAATGGAAATAAATGTTTGTTTGTTTGTTTGTTTTAATGGGCATTTTCCTAACACGCACACACACACACACACACACACACACACACACACACACACACACACACACACACACACACACACACACACACACACACACACACACACCACACACACATACACGCACGCACGCACACACACATACACACCGCGCGTTCAGTGACACACGGAACTGCTCCTCTTAAATTTTTAATTGTTTCGAGTGACTAAGTGCTTAGTGGAAAACTTTACCATAATTTCCCTAAATCTGAAATCCTGCAGAGTATTGTGAGTACAAAACTTATATTTGTTGTATGACGAGACTGTCCAAAATATTAAAGGAAAAAAAATTGAGAACATTTTTCGTGAGGGGAGAGAGAAGCTGCCGTCCAGTTCTGCCTTGAAGGAAATTTAGAAGAGTTGCCAGAGGTGAACCCCTCACATCACATTACCTAATTTTTTGTGTAAACTGGGGAAAGCTCTTAAGCCGTTTACCTGATCCTGTGGTTCCATATAGTGTTAAAATAAGTATCCTTCCCATTTATATTAACTTGTTAGTTAGTTTGATACAAGAAAAAAATTGAATAAGTTAAGTTAAGTTAAGTTAAGTTAAGTTAAGTTAAGTTAAGTTAAGTTAAGTTAAGTTAAGTTAAGTAAGTCAAGTTAAGTTAAGTTAAGTTAAGTTAAGTTGCCAAGTAGTACAGCTGTCTTATTTTCTTCATTTTTTTTTTGCTTTTCTTTTAGCTTTCTCTTTTACTATTTTGTTTTTATTTTGTATATATATTGAGTTAAATGTAAAGTCTAATCCTGTGATAACATACCTTGGTTAGCAAGTGGGTTTATCAGTTAGGAAGAATATATAGCAGAAACAGGTGGGTGCCACCTCAGACACAGGTTCGAATTTTTCCTTCAGGTTTGACTTTTGTTTTGTTGCATTTTTTTTCTTTTTCTTTTTATCCTTAAATTACCATGGTCAAGATTTTAAGTTAAGATGTGTGTTACCAGAAAAGAGATAAACTGAGTCACTAAAGAGCACTTATATGAAGATATAAAAATTCGGTGTGAAGCTAAATTAAAAGTTTTTCTCTTTTTTTGTTCCTCTTTCTCGTTTTCTTTCTATATTCTGTGAGAGGGAGAACATAAAAATGACGCCATCTCTGTCCCAAACCTCTCCCATCCATGGGTCGGTAGGAGGGGTAGCCATCAGGAGACTCAAACAGAAAATCAAGAATATAGAGGAAATGGTTATAAGCCTTGATGATAAAATTCAGAATATGGATGGAGAAATGAAAGAGAATGAAACACTCAGAGAGCAAATAAGATCTTTGGAAGAAGCAAATAAAGCACAAGGGCAGGAGAGAAAGGAACTAGAAATAAGAATAAGAGAAGCTGGAAGGGGAAAAGAGTCAACTAGAATCTAGACTTTCTAAACAAGAAGATAAAAACAAACAGCTAAATGACAAGCTAAAGGAATTAAATGTTAGTTCACTGCTCTCTTCTGAGAGAGACGAGATTGCTGCTTGGAATGTCCAGATTAAGGAAAACATTGAACAGTTCAGAAAAGAGTTCCAGGAGCTGAATATGGAAAATGATGCCATGAAAACTTCCTTTGCTGATGCACTAAAGGGGAATGTGGCAGTAAAAGAGGCTGTAAAGGTGGTGGCACTGGAAAACATACAAACAGTTGACTATAAAGAGACAGTAATCGAAAAAATGAAAGACGTTGTAATGGAAAGGGCAAACCCACTCATCAGACAGGCACTTGATAAGGAGAAGACAGTGGTAATCTCAGGCATAAGCGAGTCCCAGGAACCAACATGGCAGGGGAGACTTGAAGAAAATAAAGCTAGGGTTGTAGACCTGATAAGAAAGCTTGGAGTAGTATGTGGTCCTGAGGATATTGTAAACATACACCAACTAGGTAAATATTCGAGGGAAGGAAAGCCGAGACCAACAAAAGTAACCTTTGAGAGAGGGGAATCATGTAGGGAAATAATGTTGAGAAAAAAAAAGTCTAAAAGACCTTCAAGAATTCAAAGAAGTGTTCATTAGACAATACAGAACACAGGAAGAGATGGGAAAGATCAAAAACTTGTTGCAAGAGGCAAGAAGGTTAAATGATGAAAGAAATGAAGAAGAGAAGAAAAATTTTCATTACAGAGTTCTTCCAGACAAAGGGGAGATAAAGAAGATAATGACAGAAGATCAGGGGATGGGGCCTCATTAAGATTGTTATACACAAATGCTGATGGATTAGCTGGTAAGGCAGTAGAATTAAAAGATAGGATTCACAACAGTAAGGCAGATATAGTAGCAATTACAGAGACTAAGTTGAGTGAGGACATAAACAGTGTCAAAGTTTTTCCTAAGGGCTTCAGAATACTAAGGGTTGAAAGATCTGAGAGGACTGGTGGAGGGATAGCACTGCTCATCAGTGAAAGGATTCAAGTTGAAGAAATAAACTTGGCTATAGAAAGTGAGTTCAAGGAATTTCTTGTTGCTCACATAAATACTGGGTCAGAGAGCATTATAATAACTGTTGTATACAACCCACCAAGGAACCAAAATAGGCTTGAAGTTTATGAGGAAAGTCATATAGGCACTATTGAAGTCATAAACTCAGTTGTTAACATGGCACGGGAAAAAAATGTAGGATTTTGATTATGGGAGACTTTAATCATAAAGAGATAGATTGGATAAATCTTGACCCACACAGTGGTGAGGACTCATTCGGGGCAAGATTCCTAGATTGCGTACAAGGGAATTTCCTACACCAACATGTAATGGAACCAACAAGGGCCAGGGGTGGGGATGAGCCATCACTACTTGATCTAGTGTTCACAGATAATGTGTTGGATATTGAAAAAATTGAGTATGAACCCCCAATTGGAAAGAGTGACCACTGTGTGTTGTTGATGGAGTATATCATTGAAGATATTCTTCCTGAGAGTAGAGGCACTGAGGACATGAGGAGGAACTATCCGAAAGGAGATTACATCAAAATGAATGAGCTTTTTGCAGTTATTGACTGGAGAACCTTATTTTACAACAAATCTGTACAAGAAATGTATGACATCTTTTGTGAGAAATATGGAAAGATAGTAGATTGCTGCATACCTCTCACCAAAGTAGGTGTAATTCATGCCAGAGAGAAATGGTTCGATAATGGGTGTAAAAGAGCTAAGGAGTGGAGAGACAAATGCTGGAAAAGGTATAGGAGGAGAAAAAACATAAATGCCTGGCAAACCTACAAAAGAGCAAGAAATGACTACCTAAGTAAAAGGAGAGAGGCAGAGAGAGACTATGAGAGGGACATCACCAGGAAGGCTAAAGAAAATCCCAAGCTTTTCCACAGCTTTATCAGAGGAAAACTGAAGGTAAAAGAACAGGTTTTAAGGCTAAAGAGAGAGGATGGAAGCATCACTGAGACGGATGAAGAGATCTGCAAAGAATTGAACAAGGAGTTTCAGTCAGTATTTACAGTAGAAAATGCCCCACCCCCTCAGATTGCAGTGATAGAAGCTCAAGGGCCGGTATTAGAGAACATCAACCTTACAGCCACAGAGGTATGCAAAGCGCTGATGGATTTAGATGTTCATAAAGCTACAGGTCCCGATGACATATCCCCTCATGTGCTTAAAAAATGCGCAAACACAATATCAGTGGCACTAAGTATCATATTTAAGGAGTCACTGGAGTCGGGGGAGATTCCAAGATGCTGGAAACAAGCAAATGTGATACCTATCTTCAAAAAGGGAAGGAGGGATACGGCTCTGAACTATAGACCAGTTTCCTTGACCAGCATAGTTTGCAAAGTTATGGAGAAACTACTAAGGAAACATATCTCTCTTCACTTGGAATCCTTCAACTTTTTGTCAGTGAGGCAACATGGCTTCAGAGAAGGTAGATCAACAGTAACAATCTTATTAGAATTTTATGATGAGGTAAGCCAAATCTTACAGGAAAGAGAGGGCTGGGTAGATTGCATATTCCTAGACTTCCAGAAAGCGTTTGACACTGTTCCACATGGGAGACTTATTAGGAAGCTGCAATCAATGGCTAGAATAGGTGGAAATGTTTTGGAATGGATAAAAACTTACTTAGAAGGAAGGGAACAGAGGGTTAGAGTAAGACACTCAGTGTCTGAATGGAGAAGAGTTAGTAGTGGAGTTCCACAGGGTTCAGTTTTAGGGCCACTTTTGTTCCTTGTATATGTAAATGACCTACCAGAGTCTGTAAATTCATTCATGAATATGTTTGCAGATGATGCAAAGATTGTGAAGAAAGTAAAAAACGAGAAAAATGGTAGAGAACTTCAGGAGGATCTAAATAATCTGCATGAGTGGTCAGAAAAGTGGCTAATGAAATTCAATACTTCAAAATGTAAGGTAATGAGAATGGGAACAAGTGCAAGAAGGCCCAAGCTTGACTACTCGGTGGCTGGAGTACAACTTCAAGAGACAGAAAATGAGAGAGATCTAGGAGTAAACATACTGGCCGATTTGTCTCTAGAAATACATATAAATGGCACAGTAAGGGCATCATATGCATTCTTATCAAATGTAAGGGTAGCCTTCAGGCACATGGACAAGGAAATGTTCAGAAATATTTATGTAACCTATGTGAGGCCAAAACTCGAATATGCAGCCCCCTTTTGGAATCCGCACTTGAAAAAGCACATAGCTAAGCTTGAAAAAGTTCAAAGACATGCCACGAAACTGGTGCCAGAAATACGCAATCTCAGTTATGATGAGACTATGAGGGAATTAGACTTACCATCACTCGAAGCTAGAAGAGTGAGGGGGGATATGGTGACAGTCTTTAAATTCCTTCATGGTTATGATAGAGTGGATAGGGATCGATATTTTGATATGGCTGGCTCTAGAACTAGAGGTCATAGTTTGAAGCTTCGTATTAGAAAACTTCTTCGCAGGATGTAAGGAAATATTTTTCAGTGTAAGAGTAGTTGATAATTGGAATTGGCTAAGCGAGGAGGTAGTTAATGCTATCTCAATCCATAGTTTTAAGGACAGGTATGATAAGTATCACTAAGTATAAAATGGAAGCGATCAGGAGACGGGAAGATACGAGCTTTGGGCTCTTTCCCGTAAACACAATTAGGTAATCACAATTAGGTAATCACACACACACATTTTAGCCTTAGTGATAAGTATCACTAAGGCTAAAATGGAACCGATCAGGAGACGGGAAGATACGAGCTTTGGGCTCTTTCCCGTAAACACAATTAGGAAATCACAATTAGGTTATCACACACACACACACACACACACACACACACACACACACACACACACACACACACACACACACACACACACACATATATATATATATATATATATATATATATATATATATATATATATGTATATAAATGTGTATATATATATATATATATATATATATATATATATATATATATATATATATATATATATATATGTATATATATATATATATATATATATATATATATATATATATATATATATATATATATATATATATATATGTATATATATATATATATATATATATATATATATATATATATATATATATATATATATATATATATATATATATATATATATATATATATATGTATATATATATATATATATATATATATATATATATATATATATATATATATATATATATATATATATATTTATGTATATATATATATATATATATATATATATATATATATATATATATATATATATATATATATATATATATATATATATATATATATATATATATATATATTTATGTATATATATATATATATATATATATATATATATATATATATATATATATATATATATATGCATATATATATATATATATATATATATATATATATATATATATATATATATATATATATATACATATATATATATATATATATATATATATATATATATATATATATATATATATATATATATATATATATATACATATATATATATATATATATATATATATATATATATATATATATATATATATATATATATATATATATATATATATATATACATATATACATATATATATATATATATATATATATATATATATATATATATATATATATATATATATATATAATATATATATATATATATATATATATATATATATATATATATATAACCAAATAGCACATTACATATGTGAAAACATGAATCATTTTTTACCCCGACCGGGACTCGAACCTAGGACTTATGATTACTAAGTCAAGGCGCTACCACTACACCACAGAAGGTTAAAAGGAATCCAACCTTATAGCTTATATTTGCTATACTTAGGAATGAACACATTCTAACTGAATGCCATTGTGTTCATATTACAGATTCCCCAACCTCACTCGTGGCTTCATTTTAGCATTTAATTCAATTCCCAATCTCATTCGGGCCATGAAATAACCAAATAGCACATTACATATGTGAAAACATGAATCATTTTTTACCCCGACCGGGACTCGAACCTAGGACTTATGATTACTAAGTCAAGGCGCTACCACTACACCACAGAAGGTTAAAAGGAATCCAACATTATAGCTTATATCTGCTATACTTAGGAATGAACGCATTCTAACTGAATGCCACTGTGTTCATATTACAGATTCCCCAACCTCACTCGTGGCTTCATTTTAGCATTTAATTCGATTCCCAATCTCATTCGGGCCATGAAATAACCAAATAGCACATTACATATGTGAAAACATGAATCATTTTTTACCCCGACCGGGACTCGAACCTAGGACTTATGATTACTAAGTCAAGGCGCTACCACTACACCACAGAAGGTTAAAAGGAATCCAACCTTATAGCTTATATCTGCTATACTTAGGAATGAACACATTCTAACTGAATGCCACTGTGTTCATATTACAGATTCCCCAACCTCTCTCGTGGCTTCATTTTAGCATATAATTCGATTCCCATTCTCATTCGGGCCATGAAATACCCAAATAGCACATTACATATGTGAAAACATGAATCATTTTTTACCCCGACTGGGACTCGAACCTAGGACTTATGATTATTAAGTCAAGGCGCTACCACTACACCACAAAAGGTTAAAAGGAATCCAACATTATAGCTTATATCTGCTATACTTAGGAATGAACGCATTCGAACTGAATGCCACTATGTTCATAATACAGATTCCCCAAACTCACTCGTGGCTTCATTTTAGCATATAATTCGATTCCCAGTCTCATTCGGGCCATGAAATGACCAAATAGCACATTACATATGTGAAAACATGAATCATTTTTTACCCCGACCGGGACTCGAACCTAGGACTTATGATTACTAAGTCAAGGCGCTACCACTACACCACAGAAGGTTAAAAGGAATCCAACCTTATAGCGCCTTGACTTAGTAATCATAAGTCCTAGGTTCGAGTCCCGGTCGGGGTAAAAAATGATTCATGTTTTCACATATATAATGTGCTATTTGGTTATTTCATGGCCCGAATGAGATTGGGAATCGAATTAAATGCTAAAATGAAGCCACGAGTGAGGTTGGGGAATCTGTAATATGAACACAGTGGCATTCAGTTAGAATGCGTTCATTCCTAAGTATAGCAGATATAAGCTATAAGGTTGGATTCCTTTTAACCTTCTGTGGTGTAGTGGTAGCGCCTTGACTTAGTCATCATAAGTCCTAGGTTCGAGTCCCTGTCGGGGTAAAAAATGATTCATATATACATATATTTATATATATGTATATATGTATATATATATATATATATATATATATATATATATATATATATATATATATATATATATATATATATGTATATATATATATGTATATGTATATATATATATATATATATATATATATATATATATATATATATATATATATATATATATATATATATATATATATATATATATATATATATATATATATATGTATATATGTTTATATGTATATATGTATATATATATATATATATATATATATATATATATATATATATATATATATATATATATATATATATATATATATATATATATATATATATATATATATATATATATATATATATATATATATATATATATATTGGGGCCTGGAAGAAGAGTACTGAATCATAGCCGTCCATCAAGTCCATCGATTTGCCAATATAAGAATTGGTTTAAGAGCTTAATTTTTTTTTTCAAGATGATGCTGGTAATAAGATTGCACCCTTGTTTACTGATTGTAATGGTCACTTGATATAACAAAGCAGCCCTCTACCTCTGGGTATGACACAGCTTCCCTACCATGACTGGATGTGATACAGTTTCGTCCCTTTATGGCGAAGGAAAACACTGCGTATAACAAATGTATATTATTCCTGGATGCTGTGTAGTCATCGTGGCTCAGGCAGTAGCGTCCGCGACTTTGAGGCGTCAGGTCGAGGGTTTGCGCATCTCCACGGTCTGAGGTTAGCAAGGGCATGCACTCAGGGTAGCGATTACATCTGCCAAAACAAGTCCTTCGCAAGAAGGCAACCGTCCTAGCCCTTGGTTGAAAAGGGAGCCCGTGGCGTAAAACACGCTTTATTATTCCCTAATGCTACGCTTTTCTTCTGTGCAAAATCAACCAGTTTACGGCCCGTATATGGATAGGACTGAAGGCTATTTTTGTTCTGTTGTATAGCCATGCATGTTTCTTCACCAGAGCCAAAGATGCGCATGAAAAACTGATTGCTCAGAGCTCTACATCCCTGGACAATATTCCACCTACATAGTCTGCATTGTTTGAACACATCTACAAGACAACCTTTCAGGCAGGCTTTGTTTGGAGCCAAACCTTCTTCCTGAGCCCTATATTCTGAGTCCATGTGAATAAGGATGAATATTGCTTAATAATAGATGGACGCCATGAAGGACTACCCTACATAGAGATTTTTGGGCATGCCAAAAAGCAGAAGCTGTGTGGTTGTAACTTATTCCTGCAGAGGATTGCGCAAGTGTTACAAAGCATATTTGGGATGCACAACGTTCTATATTATGTAAATAAGGATATATTTTTAACTCTAGATTCTGATGTCATTCTATTGAGAAGATAGGGGAGATATTCTTATCTGTAATGAATTTATCATTACTCATTCCTTCAGTCATATATACAAATGGAGTGGCTTTAGAATATATATATATATATATATATATATATATATATATATATATATATATATATATATATATATATATATATATATATATATATATATGTATATATATATATATATATATATATATATATATATATATATATATATATATATATATATACATGTATATATATATATATATATATATATATATATATATATATATATATATATATATATATATATATATATATATATATATATATATGTATATATATATATATATATATATATATATATATATATATATATATATATATATATATATATATATATATATATATATATATATATATATATATACACATACATACATACATAGTAGTCTCCGTGGCAAAATGGTAGCGTCCGCGACTCTGAAGGGGCAGCTCGAGGGTTCGCGCCCCGTCACGGACTGAGGTTAGTAACGGCATACACTCAGGGTAACGATTATATCTGCCAAAACAAGTCCTTCACAAGAAGGCAACCGTCCTAGCCCTTGGTAGAAAAGGGAGTCCGTGACGTAAGACCGGAACAACATACATACATACATACATACATACA